>JBCAUG010719867.1:0-27197 GCA_038406175.1 Haplosyllis leylae | reverse complement strand
GCCTATCTGGATAAGCATTCAACCTTAGATCCAATGATGGTCAGTGTTGTGAGTTCAAATCCCACTGGAAGCAACTTGTTAAAATTTTTTGAACTTATTCATGCAAATTCAGGCTTAAAATGTAAATGTGATCTTATCATGAAAAACTCGTATTTGTGATGTAAGGTCTGATGGTCAAACCTTGTTACGCGGTGAAGATATAACTGAAATAGCATCAGAATTGAATTTTTTATGTGGAAATCAACTCTCTCACTGTACGTCTGCTTGTCTTTTCGGTTCCACAAGAATTAATTATCTTCTGTTTATCTCTTTCATATTTAGGTGCGAAGAATTTTGCTTTGGGAGATTTTGAAATTCAAACGAACGAAACAAATGACCATCAAACAGACTCGCACTGACGACAAAAAATACCAAATTATTGGCAAGGGAAAACGATTGTTATAGCCACATCTTCGCTGAGGATACAGTAACATTCGTGCCTCTATATTTAATACATGTCCAAGTTAAAGTTCTTTATACCACCAGCTTCATTAAATTAAAATTCTTTCATCGTGCTGAAGTGCCACTGAAATAGCTTAAAGACATCGAGTTTTAACATTTGTAACTATTCTTTAACTTCTTCAAAGCTACAAATATTTTAAGAAATGTTCATGTATTATAATGAACATTGCTATTTACCTGAACATAATCTTGTGGTTAGGAATAAAGAATAGTTGTAATAATTAAAGGCTGTCAAAGATGCATTCAAATGAGTATCACTTGTTCTCCACATAAATCTTGCGGATTCGCACAAGGAAAGAGTTGTAAAATTTAGCCTAATTTCAAACATTTCCTTTTATTGTTTAATCAGTTGACGACTAGACCTTGCTATCATTACTAGCTCAGTTTTGTGGTAGTTTTCCCCGTTATCATTAACTTTTGTCTCACAGACTGCTGTGGCTTTAGTCAATAGATTTAAGAGTTTTCAGTTTCGTTGCCTTGCTTGCGTCAAGAGGCGAAATACCGATAAAATCTAGTAATGGTTCCATGTATCTTTTGAGAAGAAATAAGCCACCACACGTGCACAAAAAAAATGATTTGCTGTTCAGTTGTCAACTTTGATGTATTTGTTTTGTTAACTCCTTTATCTCATGTATATCCGGTATTGATTTTAGCTACAAAAAACAAACTTCAAAGCAACTTATCTCTTGCAACAATGAACATCTTGAGATTCGACTTACACACAGAACAAATAATCTGACGGGTCTGCTGATAGATAGGCTCCGTGTTTGTGCCTTTAAGATTAAGATATACGTTGTGCATATTGGTCTCTCAACACAATTACTGATATTAACTTCACTGTTTCTTATGTAATTGTAATTTGAAACCAAGTTGGTAGTAACATGGAGACGATGCTGTTCTTGCTACTGTTGCATGTTGCTGGAAGGACGAAACCGGTCGGAGGATTTGAACAGCAAGGTCAGTTGTTTGTGATGTTTCTGTTACAAGTGACATACTTTGTGTGGACTGGCATGGAATTTTTGTAATTTTTGGAGAAAAAGGAAAACTGTCGTCAGTAACTTTCATTGAGTCAATATAAAATTGTTTTTAGACAAGGACAATGTTATCAGCAAATATGAACAGGTCTCAGGCGTTAAGTAATAGTTAACCTCCAGAAGATTGGGAATTCATGGAAATTAATGTCCAGAGAGAGCGTAGCGAGCAAGGGCATTAATTGCAATGAATTCACAATCTGAGGAGGTTAACTGTCTTACACCTCGACCCCTGAATGATTTTTGAACAATGAAAACAATGAAAATGTCAAGATTTTAAACAATGAGCTCCTTATGGGATCTTCAGTTGGAGACTAATGGAAAATAATCGTTTGCCAAAGACAATTTTGACTTCTGCGTACATATTTTTATGTTTGTGAAGAGCCTTGCTTCGTTATAGTTAACTAGGGTCGTACACCCGTTCCGGGTGAGTATTTGCTACAAAAATGCTGAAAAATTTCCGAATTTCTGCCATGTTTTTTGCCAATTTTCAATGTTGTAAGGGGCCCATGCACCACTTATGACATTGCGCATTCAAGGGCGCAGCCATGTTGGACAATTAGGGACATTTGCCGCTGAGTAATATAGAAGTGCAGAATTTTTTGTCCAGACTATGATTTAAAAATAATTTTTCAACAAGAAAGTCCTCCTGTGTGAACACAAGAGGCATACGTAGCAAGTGCATCCTGTGGGAGGGGATACTCAGTCAGGGGGGTACCCAGCTGAGTACCCCCAACCCCTGGCTGTGGGACTGAGTACCCCTCCAGCTGTGGGACAGAGTACCACCCCTGGCTGTGGGACTGAGTATGCCCCCTCTGGCTGTGAGACTGAATACCCACCTGTTAACAGACAGACACCTGTGAAAACATAACCTCCCGTCATACTGCGTACGTGGGCGGTAAAGATTACCATTGTCTTGTTTACATGCTTCTGAAAGAGTTCAGGTCAATTAAATTTTGAGATAAGTATTGATATGACTGGTCAAAGTGTTCAAAATACCATTTTATTTCCTGATTTGCTTATATTCCCCTTTTCAGATTCTTAGGTTTTAAAATAGTTCACAGTAAAAACTCTTTCACGTTTGAAGATTGGGAAAGTGAAACAAATAAAACTTCAATTATCTTAGCGCATTTTGTTTCACTTTGCTTGGTGTAAATAAACCGATTGAAGCAGGATTACATTGCCATAAACGAACGCATTTTGTGCTATTTCATGGCATGGCAAAAAAAGGTTCAAAGGGTCTATTTAACAAATAATTTTCAAACATGAAACTACCCCTCAGTTGCATATCTTCAGATTAATCAGAATCAATTATTTTTTTTAAATACCAAAGGAATTGTACTAGTAGTTTATTTGTTTAGGTACTTCGTGCAAATTACAAATAGGCAATGGTCAGTAGCTACCATCCGCATATATGCAATTTGCAGAAAGCTAATTTTTAGTGGTCTGGTCCCATTGTATCATGAAATAGGACCCCATCACAGCCAAAATATCTCAACACTTAGCGACCTTTACCAAAATCGTGCAAGTGGAGTAACCAAGCTCAGAGAGCTGAACTGGACACTGGTCAGGCGGCCATGATGACAAAGCCAATGGGCACTTCCCACCAGGGTGCACCACAATCTGTGATACTTTTATTTAAGTACCACATTCTTGGATCTTCGTTCATGGACAGCATTTAGTCTGTACACTCCGAAGTACTATCCCAGTAGACGCACCACAGATATGATAGTTTGGTCATCATTAAGGACATTTCATGAGCAACTAATGTTCTAATGTTGCAGTAACCGAGCCGTGTAATTACTGTAAAACAGTATGTCTCAGACCCACTCTCTCAATATGATAGCACCATAGGATAAATTCCCTCTGCATCCCTCTCCCTCTGGTCCCATCACAGCATGGAATCTATGGTAGTGGCAAACTGGCTATTGGCCTTCCACTACAAGGATTTCTTGTTACCTCAATCGTTTTCACATTTTATCAAGTATGAATCGTCCTCCAACAAACCGGGGGTGGAAAAGCGGTTGCAATTAATGAGTCAGTAACGTATCAAATATAGACGGTACGAACCGGAACTCATAAGACAGGAGATGTCAGTGACATGATGAGGAGAAGGAGGCGACGGTATCAAGTTACGCCTCACAAGGACATGCATGTGCTGATTCTATATCTATCACAATCTCCTCCAGGGCAACCAACTGACTTCACCTTTTTTGACTTTCTTTCTCTTCTTTTTTTTCATCAGACGTTATTTTGCTAATTAACAATTACAATATCTGGCGAGATGTTCGAACTAATGAAGCAATCCAAGGATGAGACATGGCAATTTATCTTGGTAATTTATGGGAGATTAGCTGATACAGTGATGCAGCTCACAATTACAGCGGTAGAACATTGTACTGGATCCTATTGTCTGGCCTGTAAGGCACACTTTTGTTGGAAAGGAAACATTATGGAGAATCCATAGAGATATGTGCATTTGTTTTAGCAGAAAGCTGTGCGCCATAATATTTGCATTACCTTGCCATACGTAATACATAATAATTTTTTGATCTTAATAATGAAGTTTCATCTTTTATTTTTGTAGGTGGATGTACTAAACCCATAACCGCTGCCAGGAGAAAAAACCAACCAGTTGCGCTACTGATACAACTTGTGTTACAGGGAGTTGGCCACAATTCATAATGGTATGAGAAAACCGTGTCCGTCTACGAAAAAAGCAGCATCAGTATCAGCGCTGCACAGCCTCGGTGGTCCATGATCCCGTCAAGCTGTCCAGCGTCTCCGCACTGATTTCATTTCTGAGTGTGTCAAAAGGTCCCGAACCCGATACGGGAAGTACAAATTCTACAACGGCGTGGTAATTTTCTTTTGTTCCAGGCGGGGTGGTAAATTCAATGACCACATGGTCATGCCTCAGTGCCGTTGTAGAAAATGGTTTTAAACACATTCGATACCTATTGTGGTCATTACAATTACCACACTCGCTCGCTACGCTCGCTCCGTGTGGTAAATTTCATGACCACATGGTCTCTCATGCGTTAACCTTTTATTACCACACGCACAATGAGTAAGGGAGTCGCGAGGAAGAGGGAGGATGAGGAACAATAGCTGCAGCTGAAGAAAGAAAAGAGAATAGACTTCAGTATCTTATGCAATATCAGCCATGGCAAATGTAGCATAGACAACAAGAAAAGTAACAAACTGGTGCTGAAACAGCTTTTACTTTCCTTTCTGGCTCTACATCTAAGACTTCTCTCATGTGGTTTTGTTTCTACCTCTGGTATCAGTACTGAACAGAAGCAGCTTTGGCTTCAGCTTCGGATTGAGAAAGAAATTTCTGTGTCAGAAATCCATGGAATTAACTAAAGAACAAACAAAGAAAAGCTGCTGGAGTGTTGTAATCTGGTTGAAGTAATTGAAAGACAGAAGTCACTTAGTTTACGACATTGTGTTAATGCCGACATTGCTTCACTTTCACTATTGATGCAGGAAAGAACCACTTGTTGATAGATCTTCATTCATGTAAGCAGCACACTTCTGAGGAGAATTGCAAAGAAAGCACTGTATCTATTAGCACATGCTACGTGAATTGTTCCTTTCTTGTCTTTCCCATTAGAGACTCTGGGAACATTGAATTACAAAACTTCGCAAGACATGACATCTTTGTTTAACCTTCTGTTGCCTTTAAGCTGTATTGAAGCTATGTAAAGCATCGTATTTTTAGAACGTCACTTTTAATCAAGAAGACATGACAAATATAATTCCAGGTAATATGATACTGTAATAACTGTGTTTTCTACTGGATAAGGTTTAAGGTTTTATTTTGAACTGGACAAAGCTGCAAAACTGAAGGCACGGACTTTTAACTAAAGAACATTGCAACGTATGAGGACCATCAAAAGGCTTTCGACTTCTAAATAGACTCTTTGGTCACTATGTCAGTACGCTGTCTTTCACACGGAACCAGTTGCATGTTTCAGTAATTGGATATCAATATCAATCCTGACATAAAATGTTGGATTTCCAAGAAACAACTGAAGTTGTTGCGAAAATAATGGAACTGTTTCCATATAACAATCACAAACGCGTGAAATTCTAACAACTTTTTTCAGACTAAATTATTGCAAAATAAAAAACAACTGTGATGGCGGATTTGGCTGTGACTTTGGTCAATTCCACGGTAACGGATGTACTCTTAAATGGAAGCCATCTGGTGGCTGAACTTGAAATCAACGCTACTGACTGTGGCGACCCCTGTAAACCTCATTATGAATTCTACCAGCTTGCGCAGTTCGTCACTGGCCTCATCGTCTTCCCTATCTTCTGTTTCTTCGGCCTCATGGGCAACATCTTTATCATCATCGTTCTGCTACAGAAATCCTCACAGACGAGTACCAACGTGTATCTGACAGCGCTTGCCGTGTCGGACACCATTAAACTGATCAATGACTCGCTGTATTTTCTGACAGTATTTTTGCTACGAGCGGATCCCCCGTCCGGGAACAAGGCCTTCGGATACCTCTATCCCTACGCTCACTTCATCTTCAATATGTCTACTTGCGTGTCGTCCTGGTTGACTGTGTCTGTTGCCGTTGAGAGGTAAGAAGCATAAGGACTTTTTTCGGTACAGTTTACATGTGTGGGATAGGTAACATTACTGGATTTTTGATTGGAAATTATACTGGCCAATCATCCACAAGGACATTTTTGTGTGGGACAACAAAGTCTATTCCTTATTTTCTGGTTATTTCTCGTAATATTTCTGGGTAAGTGTATCCACTGTGTACTCTGTCATAAGATGATGGTATTATAAGTGTCATGTATTGATGAGTTATTCACATTGATCAGAAGAAGATAAACTCATATTTAATAGCTCCAGGATGGAAAATTTTGATTCCTTTTATTCCCCAATCCGTCATCCAATGACCAAATACATCATGTCCCACCAGTTGTGCCCACAATCAAACTCTATTAGATTAGAAAATCGACATTGATGCCAAATAACCCATTCCAATCCTGACATCAGAACTAATGCAAGAGAATTTCATAGACCGTCATAAGCACCAGGGAAGGCATAATCCAAGGTGTTATTTTTGAGATGATACTTACTGTAAACATCTATGCCAGCCAAAGGTAGCATCGGTTTACGAAAACTTGTTTGTATTTATCTACCCACCACAAACAATCCCCAGTGTGTAAACTGATCAGTCTAGTGTTATTACATGTTATCTCGATTTTATCAGATGTTATCTTGTCTTTCCTGATGTCATTATCTGACCACCAGTAGTAGTAGTTTAATGATAAAGTAGAATCACAACCACAAAGCAAGAAATCAACATTAGTGATACCCATCAGCGAACAGAACTTTCTCACCGACAGCATGAAATACGCGAAGCTTTATTGACAAATTTGTGCTTTGGAACACAAACAGGATGGTGATACCAAAATGGTTTTGCCACGAAACTACTATCTTGTTTCTGGTTACACTCTTGGTCAACCAGTGAAAAAAATTATGCAGCAAACAAGTCTTTAGGGATTTTAATCCTTATTTCTACTTCTTGGTACAGATTTTATGCGTTATGTGGACCAGGTCCAGTGGTTATTTGAGTTCTAAAATGGGTCTCTTTTGGAATTGTTTGACCCTTTAATCTCAACGATCTTTTGACTTTCTATCTCCAAAAGACGGATTTCAAAACCAAATGTAGTACAATTAATTCCAAAAGACGCACCTGATAACTTTAGCAATTTCATTTGATAGGCAGAGAATTTAAGGATACCTTTAAAAAAATAATGCCTCACATTTTAGGCGCTGAATTTCAGACACCCCACGTAAATCCTTTGTTGATGAAGCTTCATAGAAAACTTTTTCAATTGACTTTCCATTATTTACAAACTGAAGGAAAGCAAAATATTGCGCATTTTTTTCCTCAATAGCTTTTCACGGCCTGTATCAGCAGGTGGGACGACGTTTTGTCTTGTGAAATATTAAAAATTAACACGGTGGAATGAGTTGTAAACAGGGAACAAAAGTTGTTTCTGCAATGGTCTCCACATTTATATTTGTCAATTGAATATCAAACAATACTGGAAAGCCAGGCTGAATCAGTTCCGACTAAATGTACTTGGTAAACTTTACTCAGTCTTTTCAACTTTTATTCCCCTTATAAAAATGTTTTGTTCTTTAATCTTCGGTGTCTGACTCTTTACAAAGCCTAAACAAATTTACTCAACTGATAAATGACCCCAGACGTTATAGATCGATTTTTCCCATAGATTAACTGTCATCTGAACAGATTAATTCAAATAAGTAATATTTTTTAAAAACGAACTCTGCCTCGTCTCAAACTCAGATCGCCCAGTAGTTATCAGAAAATGCACCGCAATGCACTTGTGTGAAATTTTTATTTAGATCTTAACTCAGGTCTGGATGATGTTGTATCTCATCTAAAAACATTATAATTTTTGTAACGGTTATGGCTTCCTTGTCCGTACCCATTAGGAGCAACAGCACTGCATGGTCTAACCCAATGAACTTTAATTCTTCCTCAATATGGATCACTTTCAAATTCAAAATTGCATGCTATGCTATACATCTAGGGAACTTACCTCTCAAATGATCAAAGGAATTTCACGCTATGCTATTTCCAACAACATTTAAGGACTTATTTGCAACAGTAAGCTGAGTAAATTTGAGCTCCTGGATGTGTTCCACTCACCTACATTTTACTGAGCTTTACTGCTGCAAATAATTCCCTATATTTTGTCAACAATTTGAAAAAAATATATTTCCTGAAATATGCAGCCTTAGCTTTTCCAGTGGAAAATAGTGAATTATTTTGACAGTCGGTATAAACTGAAGAAAAAGATTGTCTCTTCAGAGAATGAATTACTAGGAATGATAAGTGAAGGAAGGGAAGGCCTTATTAGGGAAGATGTGTAGACTGACAGAAACATTTTTGTACACAATTGTTAAAGGACCACAGCATGTACAACATGCAGACATAGTTTCATTTGCGTAGAAAAGAAAATCTTTCAAAAAATGCTTCAACGTTGAAGATTTCTTAGCTTCTTGAAAAGATTACTTTTTTACCATGGTGACTCTTTGCTGTAATATAATGCGACCTAGAACAAGTAACGCTTCACGCCTTCTTCAATGTTGTGCTAGGTTTTAAAAAACGATGATAGTACTTCCGTTTAAAAACACCCGCTACTCTGGCATCTGTTAAATCGTTGGTGCTTCAGGAGGTACTTCTTAGTCTTTTTCAATCCATTTATTTCAGCAGCCTCTAAAACACTTCTTCAGAGCAGATAAAGCAACTATTTTTATGCGTATTGAAAAAGCATATAGGCAGCAATTGTTACTTATCAAGGCGGTGTTGACAGCTAAACTCTTGAGCAAGTGCCGACACAAATCAAAACGCTCGCAGCCGATGTCTCCATCAGTAAAGGATTTCTAGATGTGTCACAGTTCGGGGGAATGACATCTTACTTCCCAGTATTTTTTAAGCGTTTTTGATTCGTAATATCAGCTGTTACCAACTATTTTAATGTAACATTCTGATACATCACAGTCTAAGAAAAGGTTTTTAAGACAGAATGGATACTTGATGTTTTACTTTTACCATATCAGCATTGGGTCAATTGGAAAATAGTTTATGCCTGTTTGGTAGCTAATGCAGTACATCTGGATCACCGAGAGGTATTCAAAACATTACCTTTATCTTGATTCATTCATTGGACTTGTACATAAGTTGATATGAACTGCAATGTATATATAGCATGGATTTTTTTCCTTTTTGACTACAAAGCCTTCTTGGTATTAGAAATCAGTAACGGACTTTCCCAGAGCCCATATTTCTCTCAAGCGGATTGTGAAAACGTCAGCCATGGAAACGTTTCTGTGTAAGTTTAATTTTTCGTGGCTATAAAGAATTTTCGCATCCACCACTGAAAATACTTCAGCCTTTTACTTGTGTGGGTCAGACAGCACATACTTCCGCATATTCCTAATATGAATGGGCCCTAAGGTTAGAAGAAGCATAACGACTACGTTGCTGGGACATCACAGCCATTTCCTGTCGACTGATAGATTTAATATCCCTGGAAATTGGATCTTTGTGTATTTACTACTTTGCAGTCCGGAGGAACAGTGCAAGACTCTAAACAGTGTAATCCTATTAGAGTCCATCAGCACATAGTTACAGCTTTAGTGTCACTACGATTTAGTCGTTTTAAGCTTTCAGTGCCATAAATAAAATTGCCGGGTTATGTAATCTATGGCTTTATTAACAAAATTGAATGACTACTACTTTGTTTTAACCAATTTTCTAGTTCCATCTCCAGAGACATAGAACAATTTGAACTGTTATTTTCTTGTTGGTCACTTATTCTTGCCCGAAGTTACAAATGGACCTTTAGAGAGAGAGCCATTAATTGTTTTTGCCTAATAGAAGGCCACCGTCTTAATTGACTCTGTAATTTGAATAGATATCGCAACAAGGTTGAAGAGAATTTATTGTACCAAGAGGAAACCAGGCCACTCACGTGACATCATTCCATCAAAGAGACCTGAAAGCTTACATTTAATTCAGTTTACAGTTGACATTACGCCATAGACGCAAGCTGCAGAGGCTAAATTTTTGGCATTCAACTTGTCGTTTATTGGGTTTTTCGGACGTCAAATTTAGAGATATTTTACAGTCAGAAATTAAAGATTATGACAAGAAACTCTGTTTAACTTTGTTACACAAATACTGCTGGTCATATATATAATTACATCGTAAAATTACATTTATAAATATACTGTGCATTGCGGGTTCATTGTTTAGTACACAAGTTTTTTACATAAACATTCTGACCCAAAGTGGCAATAGTTTAGTTTTCATTTATCCCCCAGTAATTCAAGCGACTAAAGTGTTCTGCTATTTTTTATGAATCGCGTTTGCTTCAAGCAAAAGATCATTCAATCTCGAATACCATTAAAGTTCAGCTGCAAGTATTCATTTTCGGCATTTTAGTAACTTTATAGCCGTCTCTAAATTCTTTTAAATTGCAAAAGTGGACACATATTTACAAACAAAGGCATTTTATTGTTCTGTAATTTCCACTTGTTATATCGAAACGTTAATATCTGAAGTTGGTTTTAAAATTATTTGCACAATTCAAAGTAGTAGATCTATATGTCGTCAGACACACTAAAAATAACTTCTAGACAAAACAAACCATTAGAAACAGTTATAAGTAAGAGCTTCAATAGCATTTGGTAGACAAAACAGGTAAATCAGTTCTAAAATTGAAGTTTGTTAAGCTAATATCTACGCATTGGCTCATGTTACTCAGTCACATTAGGAATCTCACACTTTACGTTACCCTAGACTTTTAGGGCATATTCACACTGTGAAAAAATACGTCCAGTTGACTTAAGTTCATTTTTAATTGACCCATTAAAATCTTTTGCATAGAAAAAAGTCCAATACTAAATGCATTATGATTACTCAGTGATCTGATAGTACATTATTAAATTAATATTAAGTATGAAGTACTAAGTATTCATTAGCAATACTAGGTACTAAGTAGATCTTTTTATACTTTGTACGCTTTTTATTACTAAGTATTCAGTAATTATACTGATACTTAGTACACTGTATTAATTATTCTTGTGAAAAAATGCCACTCACTAAATTGTTCAAACACTGACTATATGATACTGGGTGCATAAATACAACTATTCTCTAGTATTCTCTAGTTCCACACTAAATTCATGTTTTTATCTAGTTAAAATATTTAAAAAGCTGTAGCAAACAGAGCAGCCCATGAACAACAATCATCACAGTGATGACAACAAGAGACCTCTCCTTATTTCAGCAACCTATTTTGACTTTCCTCAAATATATAGGTCAAAAAGGGAATGTGATATCGACGTCAAACAACATCGGTAGTCATGGATTATGTGACATTAAATGGATGTCAAATAGTGAAAATGCTCGCTTTCGCGGTCGTATTTGATCAGTCTGAATCACTCTTTACTGTTTTAAACATCGGAAAAACATGTCTTAATGAAACGTAGAGCTTCAGACTCTTGCAGACGTATCAATTCAGAGCTCAAAGGCCTTGTTACCAAGATGGTTCAAAGTCACAGTATGAAGAAGATTTAATATCAAACGTATTATTAAAAGTATTTAGCAGTTCTTGTATCTGAAATTTTTGCAACTGAATCCGTCAAAATTCATAACAATGAACAGTTAATGTTACATCGCTTTTACCACTTTGTCGCGCGAGAATTGTGTTATAATACTATGAATTCACATTCTATGTGAAATTTTACTACTGAGTAATGGCTCTGGAAAGAGCTTCGCAGCCCGTTTCCTAGAGAATTACTGCCGGTAATCCCCAAAGAGTAATGATCCTTACGTTTTTGTTACAATAGCGATTGCATGTCGTCGCTTTTCTGCCTTCCTGTTCTTCAGGAGGTTTTTTTGCACACAATTTGCCTTATACCCTGTCCCCATTGAATTTGTGTACTAACTTCCAGGATTTTTTGTTTATGAAAGACGGCGTACATTTCTAGTAATGCAAAGAAATTTGAATTACAGTCTATAGTGCACAAGGAATATGAAACAAGTGATTAAAATTGTGAGAAATTCAATCAGTGGAGGAAATAGACACGCTTTGCATTTTCAATTTACATTTGTCTTGTCGTGGACATTGTTCTCAGTTGTCCTCAAGCTTATTCGTTCGTACAATCTGAGGAAGTTTGTTACGGATTTCAGTTGGGTTTTTTCAAACACACGAAACTGACAATAGTGATATTATAACATTAGGTGTCAATAGGTAAGAGAAGATTATACTTCAAGGTTGTATTACTGTAGAACTGGTACATAATTGTGATTTAAATTTTAAATAGCCTTACTGGTAATGGATTTCTCACAGAGGTGTCGGATTATTGCAAAACAATTAGAATATTTAATCACAATTATTTGTCCCCATATGCGTGTGAGCCTAGATAACTAGACAGGGAATAACCATTTTGAGACAGATGCAGAAATTAGTTAACTATTCACAAAAATTTCAACTTTCTTCCACAATCGTACTATATTTGAAGTCATCATGATTTTTTAATCAAATGTTTGATGCTTTTTGGTGGCTCCTTGGAGTCACCTTAGTGGTTGGTTGACGGTTTTTCCCCCAAAATTTTCAGCCTGTGGTGGGGACCTATGAAGGCCTTTTGCTGCTGAGTGACTGTACATAGGATGATGGCTCTATTTGCAGGTGGTGGGGACATCTAACCACTAAATGTTGTAATCAAAATTTTTTTTGCCACAGGTGGTGGGGACTCTAAAACCTATTATACAATGCACTTCATTCCCTTTGCCCCTTCACTCCCCTTTGCCCCTCTTTGCTCCCCTTTGCCTCCGTTGCTCCCTTTGCTCCCCTTCACCCCTTCACTCCCCACCACCTGTGACCGCAAAAAGTTCAGTTACAACATATAGTGGTGGTGGTGGTGAAGGCAGCAAAGGGGACCAAAGGGAGTAAAGGGAGCAAAGGGGGTGAAGGGGGCAAAGGGAGCGAAGGGGAGCGAAGAAGCCACCTCATGAAACTTTCACAGCATTTAATGTTGGATAGTTCGAGTTTTTCACAAACTCATAAAATTGGCAATAATGGTGATACTGTCATCCGAGCTTTACTGCGTGAAAACAAAAAATCCGGATTTAAAATATTACCACAGTGAGTATTGTACATGGGACTTCAGCCACTCATGTCTAATGCTCTCTTCTCTGAGCTATCAACATATGTGCCACTTGGAAAAATTGTCTTTTGTTCCGACACCACTTCAACCTTGGACTTATATCATTTAGCTAGAACCAATAGAACATGCCCACATGGAGATTATGTCCCACTCAGAGAGGAGAACCTCAGATCCAAATGGCTGAGGTTTCAGGTTCAATGCTTACTCGGGTAACATTTTGATGCTAGATTTTTTTTTTGTTTTCACGTAGTAAAGCCTGTGATGCCATTGGTACCAATTTCGGCTATTTTGTGAAAAACTCAACTGATATTATGTGATTATTTCTGGACGAGGTAGGAATTG
The DNA here is from genome assembly GCA_038406175.1 of Haplosyllis leylae. NCBI lineage: Eukaryota > Metazoa > Annelida > Polychaeta > Phyllodocida > Syllidae > Haplosyllis > Haplosyllis leylae. The sequence goes on along the minus strand of JBCAUG010719867.1, from coordinate 13,574 downwards.
TTCATCTCTTCCTTGGAATAGAGGTCTGTGAGGGAAAACTATCTCCAAAAATCCGCCCGGTTCACCCGTTGTTTTCAACCTTTCCCGAGTTACGCAATGAATATGGAGATGGAATTACACAACACTGATCATAATCATCCATTCATCCATCCATTCATTCATTTTCGTTTTTGCTTTCTATTTTCAGATACATATTGGTGTGTCATCCTACGAAGTCTAAAGGTTTGATAACGATACAGAGAGCGAGAGTGATATCTGCAGCAGTGTTTGTGATTATGACCTCAGTGGCTGTGCCAAGTGCTCTGAGATACAAGATCGTGGAGAACGTTGAGTTAAAAGACGGACGGAACGTTACGACGTTAGGCGTAGAATTGACGGAACTCTGGCAGAACCAGAAGTTCGTTCTTGGCTACAACTGGGTACAGAGTCTGCTCAGGTCCATTATCCCCCTATTCATCCTCATTGCCATGAACTTCTTCATTATATCCGCGCTTAGAAAGACAAGAGCGAACAAGAAACTGGCTTCGAGAAATAAAATCACCCTAATGCTAATCATCGTGATTATATTTTTCATATTCTGTATTACTCCGGATGCCATCATGTCCAGCTTCTTTAATCTCGGCTACACCGAGTCTAAGAACTTCTTGGTGAAGGGTGTGCGGGAGATTACAGACAGTCTGCTAGGAGTCAATGCGGCTGTCAACTTCTTCCTATACATAATCTTCAATAAGATCTTTAGAGACCAGTTTATGCAGCTCTTTTGTAAGCAATGTGTAAAGGACAGGGACAGTGAGGATCCCAGGTACAGACGACTCGCCGAATCTAGTAGGAACTGTAGCAATGGTGTATCAGTGAAGAAAAAACAGACTTCTGCTGTGTGATACGAATAAAGACCGATGCTCATTTTCTTAAAAAAAAAAAGGCTATTCACACCGAGCGAAAGCCAATGCGAACATGAAAGTGATCTTAATCTTTCTTTTGTTGTCTTTGATGCTCGTTGCACTTGATGTGAATAACACTTGCATCCTATTTGTAATAAAATCGCTTCGGATTCGTTTTCGCTCAGTCTGAATCGACCTTAACATTTCGTCATGTTTTACTGAATTGACAGAATGTAAAAAAATTGAGAGCAAATTAAATAATGTACTGTATTATATATATTTCTTTTGTAAAATTGTTCTTGACACGGAAACAATACAAATGACTTTGTAGGATTCGTGCTGTGTATTCCAATGTTTTTAGACTACCACAATATTGCTACCTACTACCACTACGTGCCGAATATTTTTACTTTTTTCTCAACATCTAACAGTTCAGAAATCAAATATTTGCAGGAAACTTCCCATTCTTAAGCAGAATCCCTTTTGGTTTGCTTCATGTAAATGTAAATGAAGCGAATTCTCCAAGGGACCAATTCTGACAACCATTACGGGACTTCGGCTTAATTTAACCAGCTTCTTCCTGGTCAGTGGTCAAAAGACCCAAAAGAAACCCTCCACCTTTCTTACAAGAATCCATTTAGTGTACGTCCGGAAATAAAACAGCTTTACACCGCAATAAAATACAATTGGACAAAAATCACACGTGCAATTATACTAAATCATACTGTTTCTATTCAATAAAGACAAATTTACTTTGCAATATAGATACCCCTATTGAAAGGGCCGTGAAAATTACTCACTCAGTATTACCGTTATCGTCGTTATTTTGTCGGTTCTATTTTAAAGTTTTTCGGCAACAGAATTTAAAACTCCTTTTTTGCTATTTCTGCTGTTAAATTACATTTGCACAAGTGCTGAAAAAACATAACTCTATTTAGTATAATTTGGAAACAGATTTCAAACGTGATCCTACTAAAACTTTTTTTCAATGTAACCATCCCTGTCAGACACTTTTCTATTCGCAGCGTAGCACATATAATCAAACCAAATGGCTTCGAAGAATCAAAATGAATTATATTTGGATCTGCCACGAATATGAATAGGGTTTGTTTTACTTGGGTAACCAATGCCCACCTTGCAAGTGGGCAGTGGAATTCTTTATTGTCAATATCTGCTCCAAGTGCATTGAAATGTGTAGACTTTTTAAAGTGTTTTGTAGACACTGGTAGAGGTATACAATGTTTTGAGGAATGCGGGGGCCTTTGACCTGACTGCTGTTACCACTATGATTTCCCAGGTTATGTGATCTTCCAGTGTTCATCAAATTATTCTTAATCTGTATAACTAAGTTTTGCAAATGAATATTGGTACACAATGACGAAAGTCACAAAAAACTTTTCTTTTTTATTCAATCTTCAGCAGCTACAGTTGATAAATATTTAACTGTCTGATTTTCATATTCTCCTGATCTCCATCTCCCATATAGTTTGCTCATCCGAAATATTGGTACAGTAGTCGGGTCTGATTCATAACATAGTATGTCTCGTCAGTTCTCAACAAAACTTTAATCGTTAAGTATTATGTAATAACCACATTAGATGCTAATAATTCATGCTATTTCCACACGAATCTTTTCAATAAAGCTGGTAGATCTTCACCCAGGCTGAGTTCCTATTGTATATTATCTACCAAATAATCCGAATCTATTTTAAAGATCTACCAATGCAGATCCGTTAACTAATCTTGTATCTGCAAAGAAAATTTGTAATGTGTGATAAAGAAGATTTAATTAAAATATATGTATGTATAGTTTATGGTATAAGTTTAATGTATTTGATATGTTATACAGTATATAATACTGTACGAATTGGATGGTATTTCACACAAATGTTTTGATTTCAAACACACTATAAATAAGTTGTAAACATTTCCTGCAGACAGAAAAAATAAATTATAAATATACACACTAATTGAAAAAAATCATTCTTAAAGTATTAATAGAAGCGTTTCAATGTTCACCTCAAATCAAAGGGCAATTATTTACAATCTAAAAGGACTACTCAGTGAACAATTCTTTTTCGCTCAAATACAGTGTAATGATTTTTATGTTGATTATGTACCACAGAACCCTTGAAACTTGACAATTGCAATATGGCTGCGTAGGAGGTACTTCAAGTTTCTTGTGGATATAAGTGAAAGACAAATTTTCCTTTGCTTTTTGGTTTTTGACGATGAGATCCAGAAATTAAAGAAAGAAAAATAGGGCAAGTGCCGCGCGACACGCAGAGTATCGCTTTAGGTGTTGTTTAATTAAAGTTTCAATTATCTGTTGCACGAAAGTGACCTTTAGTGACTTCAGGAAAAAAAAACAAGACAATAGAAAGAAGATAAAAAACCTGATACTTCATTGTCCAACATCAACACAAAATAGACTTCATGAAAACACGCGTATCAAGTTAAATGCCACAAACGAAAAAAAATAATAAAAACACGATGGACAAAATAATTACTTCATCGTGTCGTCATGTCTTATATATTCCGCCCACAGAGTTGAGTTGCTGAACGTATAACGTAATACGATAGAAAGCAACGCCCATGCAACAACGTGTAAGAACGCATGATGATTTGCCTTACATCCGGGTATCAAGTTTAATTTCTATTTTAAATGTAACTTTTAAATTTATAAGGGAGACAGATATATCAGAATGGGAAAGTTAATACCTTGATAGAGTGCCATTTATTTCATACTTGGTGGCAATTCTTACTACATTAGGAAAACAATAAGACTACTGAATATCCGCACCAAGCGGTCAATTAAATTATAGTTATAAATTAAATGTTGTCAACAAAGGCTTATGCAAAGAGGAGCAAAATCAATCCAGCAAAAATTTTCTACCATGGGGCTAGAATCTAGGACCTCCGGTGATCTATTCTGCTGCCTTCCGTATTCTGCTAATCTGACATGTGTCTACTGGCAGATCTTTAATTTTGTTTCTTGTACCACTTTACTTTCTGAACTTGAATATTTCGAGAATTAATAAAGCATTACTTTGTAAAGATCTTGAAGATTCAGACTGACAACAAAATGTCAATTTAGCACAGTGAGGAAATCATCAGAGTAGATGACAAAAGGTCTTGGGTTCTATCCCTACTGGAAATAATTTTTTGCTGAATTTATTTTGGTCTTCTCTGGGTAAGCTTTTCTTGGCAACGTCAAAAACTTAGTATAATTTTGAAAAAACGGAAGTAAGGTTGCAGCGCTGCAGGACACTGATTGGCTGGTGACTAATTTCCTCTTCTCCTACTGGTCAGTAAATTCTGATTCAGAGTTTTATAGTCCTTGAGGACTTTCACTTGTAATTGTAAGAGAAAATCTGAGTTACGTTGAGCAATTTTAACTTTTTGTTTGTGAAATAGAAATCTCCATGTACTTTGGATCTCATTACCATTATCAATAACTGTGTACCATCAGTGTGTAAGTAATTCTTTTAGTTATTCCTGCGCCATTGTAGGCATCAAGGAATTTCTAACAGACGACTACCGTAAAATTGCCATCAGAATTTACTGAACTTCCCACAGGGTGTTTCATTTTCAATTGATTGAAGATTTGTGTAAAAAAGTACAAATGACAATCGTGTTTTTCCTATTTTGGTTTTGGATCTTGCTCAATTAGATGAATTAGACTAAGTGGATAGGTGAACTCTTCATTTGCATTATCCATGGAGCAGCTCCCTATTCATGGATAATGTAGCATTATACATGGATAGTGCAAAATGAATGAGCATTCTCCATGAATAGTGAAAAATGAATTTGCACTATCCATAGATAACTAAATACATTATGTGTGGACAAATTACTATTCATAGATAATAGATTCCAGTATTCATGAAGCACTTGTCTAATTCATCCAATTAGATGAATTCACCTAATTTCAAAACTAAAATAGGAAAAACACGAAAGTGCAGCTTATTTTACCGTTCGCGTACAACACTGGTCTCCCGTGCTTCCCACGCTGATTGTAATCGTCAGTCAGTTTCTTGAACAATTTTTTTTCAATTCCAATGCTGCAAAGAGAAATGAAAAACTCAAGTCGTCACCCATTCTTTTTTCGATGGATATTGCCATCAGGAGATTTCTTTTGAATTAAGAGGCTGAAATTGCTTGCAAACAGGCCAATTGAACTTCCTGTTTCACATCTTTGCAGATTTTGTGAATAGGGGTTGTAGTGCGGCAGACCACTGATTGGTTCAGATGTAATTCCCAATTTTTCTCCTATTGACTAGTTAAAGAAAAATAAAACACTGAAATCACTACGATTGGTCATGATCCTTTATTATCGTGGAGGTGCACATGTAGAAGGAAGGTCGTACTTGTTGACAGTGAAGAGCCACCGTACAGTGGTATCCGGGGTGTGATGGAGGGAGGGTGGAGGATTTGAAATTTTGTAAACAAAAGGTCATTAGCCAATCATTTTTTCCAGCCCAAGGTCACATGTTGGATCCAGGTATTAATTCATTGGTCTCTTTGAGTATTAAGTTCCACCCCTTAAAAGTAATTGGTCTCTGAAATTAATCAAAACAATAACATATATGCCCTCGATACCACCGTATGGTGACTACTCTCACCGTCAACAAGTACGACCGTAGCATAGTTGTGTAAAATTGTACCCACCCATACACGAATTTTGCAGACAGAGTCAAAAGCACCACAAGTATTACAGATTTGATCATTCTAGTTGGCTTAATTTAATGTAAATTTTGCTCAAAATAACGTTTCAAAGGGCCAGAAAGTGCGGTTTTACATCGTTTTGTAGCGAGAAAATCATGTTTTCTCTGCCCGTAGAGACTTATTGCAGATAATAACAAAGCCTACAACATAATGGATGACAGAAGAACTAAAAGTCCCGATCTCTGCTTCGTAAAACAAGTTACATTGTTTGCCATTGCATTACTTTCGCGCATCACAAACACATATTTTGTAGAAAGGTTTGTTAGTTTTAGAATTAGCTGCGTGATCATACCGCCTAGCACTGTGTAATAACATTCATCGCAACCTTTTCTGTGGAATTCAATCTGTACCACCCTGCAGGAAGTTCAATAAATTCTGCCATTTGCGATGACTTCAATAAATTCTGACTCCTGTTTTTGTATGGGAGTCTATGAGAAATTTGTTTTTATATATTTTAAAGTCTACAGGAAATGTTGTGATATTTGCATGAAACTTCTTTATATATAATTGTAGATATTATGAAGGACATCCGAGCTACATTGAGATTTTTCAAGATTTGGTTAATATTTTGAGTACATAGTGATTCTAATTTTGAGTACCATTTTAATACATGTTACAAAAAAATTTAAAAGATCTCAACGTAGCTTGGATCGTCTTCATAATATCTACAATTATATACAAAGAAGTTTCATTCAAATATTACAACATTTCCTGTAGACTTTAAAATAAAAAAAAAATTTCTCATAGACTCCTATACAAAAACTGGAGTCAGAATTTATGGATTTCTTCGCAAATGGCAGAATTTATTGAACTTCCTGCAGGGTGTTAGCTGTATCTTTCTGACACTGTACTAACATCACTGCAGGCAGGTTCGAATATTGTCACCATTTGTACAAAATAGTTGTCACTGAGTACAGTGAGAACACAGTAGGAAGACTAAATGGCATTAATGTTCATGATGAACTTGCATGGTTGGATGTCCCTGCAGGAGAGAACCTCTTTCCCTTCTGTCCGTCCAGGAGAAGTCTCTATCCCTGCTGTCCCTGCATAAATATACCTTAATACCTTCACAATGTGCAATTACCAGGGTATTACATAACCGTACAGAGAACAGTAAGGAACGGATGGAGGTAATCACGCAAGGAACGGTAATGTTAACGAGAAAAATGTCCAATATCTTACGTAACATAGGACAATACACATTAGTGAAGTTAAACGGATAGACCTGTACATCACGTGGGGCGGGGAGGGGGGAATACAACAGTTAGGGTCCTTTTACACTAAGCGAAAACGAAAGAAAAAACGATATAGATCAAAGAACCATCAGAAAAGATCAAAGTGTAAACGGCAAACATCAAAGAAAATTTTCGCTTTCGCCATCCCTATCGCTCAGTGTAAACGGACCCTTAGACTAACACAACACAACCAATCTTCAACATAGCTTATTCTGCATCTATTCTGCATTTCAGTTATCTCCAAATGTGCTCATTCTATTCAGATAATTCAGTGCCAAACAAATTAACAAGAAAGCCAGAAGGCTTCATATGCAGAGCTGTTTTGCAGAGCTGTTTTTCATCTCCACATGGAAACGACCACTGCCATTTCCTTTTAGTCAAATCTCACTCAGAAGTCATGTGACCACCCCTATCAGCCAATCAGAGTACTCCATTCTCTCAAATCTCTCAAATTCTGTGAGATTTCACCCAAGAGTCAAATATTTCCCATTTAAAGAGCAAAGCTGTTGAAACAGCTCAGCTAAAAATTAAAAATGGAACACAACGGAAGAGGAGACGTCTTAACTAAGTCAACGCTCAACGTAGATGTTACGTTTAAGAGTCATTTGCATCGAACTAAGACATCAGGTTGAAAGGTGTACCAGTATACAAGTAAACTGTTGATTGCTCGTCAGAAAGTTTTACGAGATGGGATATGAGTTATATGAGTAAGAGTTACTGCTCTACGTCTGTGGATGGAACATAGAACACCCATTGAGAGACAATCAAATCATTATTAGACATGGAGCACAATTTTATGTGATGAAGCTGTGCGGCAAAAGAACAATTTATTAGACGTGTTACATAATGAGTTGTGTACTATGCCGCAACACTGACTGTGAGGTCCGTACTATTGAAACCTGTCATCAAAACTATCCATCTTAATGGTATTAACTCTATTACGTTCTGTACCAGGGACTGTTGTGTAACATTGACATTGAGATCCGTTAGACTGGGACTTGTCATCCAAACTATTCTTATTACATCCGTATTAGATCCAGTCTGATGGGTTCGGTACACAAGGACATGCACTGCTTCATTAAACACAAGTTCACTGACCCAGACACTTTTGTGTTTGCAAAAATTATTACGTTTTGTAGCTCCTGTTATGTTTTGTCCCTCAGATGAGAACGATGTGAATATTAAGTCTACACCGGGTTTCACAACTTACATGCGTTGTTACTATGGATTCCCATGATTTACTTTTAGAGTGACACCTGTCAGTCCCTTGGAGGCCCTGTTTGCAGCCGAGCCTTTTTGATTGAATTAGTTTTTCAAGCATTCGAGTTTTCAAAAAAAATACAGAACTGCCACTATTAGCATGAAAGGTCTTTTTGCTACCTGAAAACGAAAGAATCCGCAACAAAATCCATTGCGGATTGAACTGGGGACCTCTGATATTCTAGTTTGATGCCAAACCTGATATGATCTATCGTGTCCTGGGAAGAAAACAATGAAACTACCTTCTCTTGAACTTGAATGATTTAGTTGGGATCAACAGAGCATGGCCACGAAAGGACGTTAAAGTATACTAGCTACAAGCAAATAATAAGTTAATCTGTCAGTCCTTGCTAGATTTTCAGACCCTTATAAAGTCATGCTCTTTTGAGCTCAACACATGTCTGGGTGGCTGAGTGGGTAAGGCATTAGAATTCTAATCCATAGATGGTTGGTGTGGCGATTTCTATTCCCACTGGAGGCAACTTTATCTTTTGCTGGTTTTGAAACCCCTCCATGTCAATTTTGTACAAAAATGACAGAAATGTCAGATTTGTGTTATTTAGGGAAAACTCGATTAGCGGACAGACGGATTTGACTCCTGATGGCTTCGCTCTGTCTAGTTTATCTCCATCGTCCATCAAGAAAGCCATCTACCATTATGTAAGTACAATCAATGCAATTGCAATGGAGCTCGTTCAGGCATGACAGCCCAATGCTGCCATCAGTCACACATATGCACTGAAAATTTGATTCCAAAAATAACATTGCGTCTATGGGCCGATTTCCTCAACTGGGGCTGTTCCATTTACAAGAAGTCGAGTACTTTTAAAGCCATCGACATAAAATATTACACAGGTATAAGATGTGCGTGTTGTTGACAATGCGGTGAGATCTCATAAATTACGGATAATGAGGAAAGCTGGTTATTTATCGGACCAGTGATGACAATGGTATTTGAACGAGCAAACACACCAACACAGTTTTCTTTTTGTGTGATTTAAATGGCATTTTGCAAAAAGCAGTCAATTGATGCAAAATAATTGGCCATATATTTAACTGAATGTTCTCTCTGCTGAATTTGCTAATTAATTGAAACATATTTTGAGAAAACCGAGTCGAAGCCTCATCTCATCGCGACATTTGTAATACTATTTTGTAGTGCACCTATCAACACCGTGAATCTTTAAACAGTTCTTGGTTTAGACACTGTGTGTAACTGGATACAACACTCCAAGGATAACGAAAAACATGTTTTTGTAATAAAGTGTGACTTTTGTCATAGGGAGAAAATTGGGAATTAGGCACGGACCAATTAATTGTCTGTCGCGCTACAACTCTATTTACTAAATTTGCAATGGTGTGAATTTAATTGGCCTCTTTGTGCATGATTTCATTATCCTAATTCAAAAGAAATCTCTTAAAAACGGTTGGCCCAATTGCTGACTTATGCAAAATGACATCATGTTAACAAATTCCCACTAATGACTGTATCCTAAATTAGGCCTACTTATCATAAAACTGCCAAAGCATGCTATGTGCCCTTTTCCAGAAAACTATGTGCCCCCTTTATAATCAATAAGCTGACTCTTGCGAGCCATCAATGATTAGCTTGAAGTTACCAAAATATACGAATATTTACCTTTTAGTTTTAGAGCTACATCAAACACAACGTTTTTAATCCTGGAAGCAACAACTGTCAATACTTATTTCTAAAGCCACAACTCTCAGTTGTAATCCTCTTTCTGTATCTGGCTACCTCAAAAACAACCCCAAGCTTAGCATTTAAGTAAATCTTATGTGGGTTGTGATTGGGTCCAAGTTTCGCTTATAATACAACAAATCAGCTTTATTGGTGCAGTACCTCAGTGCTTGAAAGCAATAAAATTGACTTTGCAATCCGGATATTGGGGTCCAATTCACAAAGGAACCAGACCTTTGCCCAGACAGATGCCGATACAGAGATTTAGATGTACAAATCTTGACACACAACCATTTTTTATCAAATACATTTTGTCTCTTAAAGTAGAGAGAGTAGCTTCAATGACAAATGGACATTTCTATTCAAAATTACACATACATAAGTTAATTTCCTGTATTAGAAAAGGGATATGAATCATCATCACCTTACAAAAAGGCATGTCCTCTTCTTGTTTGGAACACAGTTTACTCATGTTTCTCTTGCTCGAAATCCAAAGTAAAAGTGTCAGCACTAAATCGATCGAAGGAATGATTCGTGTTTTCCCGACTTTATTTTAGATTCATTAAATTAGATGAATAAGCTGAATTCAACAAGAACCAGTTAGGCATGACTGTGAGGTATTAGAAAATTTGCTGTGTCTCTCACTCACATCCTACTCATTAGTTAGCAAGTCTGACTGTTGATCAGTAGATTGGGGGATCATTCTCAAATAGATTTTTTATATTTGAATTTTTTTCTTGTCTAATTAGTTAAATTAGATTAAAAATTGAGTAAACTCAACTATCTCGATGAGAAAAAATGTTTCCAAGAACGTAAGAAAACTTGACACGAAGACCATTTCCTACAACTGTGCAACTATTAAGTTTCACAATAAATCTTCATCCATCTACTCTTCACAAAACCAAACACTTTATGTACGTAAACAGGGTATAGAATTACAAATCCGTCCATAGCATTCATACCAATGGTTAATTCGCTTAGTGATGTCTGATTGAGCTGCTTGAGGAAACGGAACACATACATCATAAGGACGGTTTGAATATCAGTGATGTCTGTCTGGATACTTGTTCCTTCGAGAACATTATTTCGCCATTTATCTGGAAATAAATCAGAGACCGATTGATTTGTCGTGCGGTTCAGTGGAGAGTATCTTTAAGTTAAACCTGGCAGTAAAGTAAAAATCTTCAAGTTCGGGTTTTCTCAATTTTTTCTATCAGATTGCTTTAATTAGGTGAATTAGCTGAATTCAAATAGAAAAAGTCAACTATGGCTACTCAAAAAATTTCCCGCACACAGTTGTTTCTTTAGTGTAACGGCTCGTTGATGATAATAAAATGTTGGGCACAAAACCTCACAAAACTCAGTATTGATTTTAAATTTTATTTTGTATAATTAGCCCAATTAGATAAAGTGGAAAAACTCAGCTTTTTCTGGTAAAGGTCCGGTCACATGGTATGTCATCCAATTGGGCAGTATATATCACAACCCAATGGGTCCTGAGAACAGTCAGTGCGTCAACATAACTTCAATGCTTTTAGCATATTAAATCGAAGAGAAGAAGATATGTTTCAGTTTTATAGTTGAAATTATTTTGGAGAATGTACCAGAGTAAATTTGTTTTCACTAGTTTGGAGACTTAAATGCCGCTGAACATACTATTTTTTAAACTAATTTCTAACCTGGTTGACTATTGTGATGTATTCATTGGAGACACCTGTTTCTCCTGTGACTTCTCGTCAGGTCACCAGGTGCACGAACAAGTTAGACTTATTTGTACAGCATTAACAGCTGCACCGTGCATCAAACTTCCTTTCTGTTCAATCTAATGCAGCAAAGTATGAAATCAGTGCAGGTGCAGAATGAAGTGGAGAATGTGCAAGTCAGAAACAAGTATCAGATCAAAGACTATTTTTAACACGTTTATTTTTACAGCACTGCACAATAATTGACGATATCTCTAAGGAGATTAGACCTAACAAATGTGGATATAATGTGGTAAATTTTCAATTATGAAAAACAAGATGGCCAAAAAAAACCCGTGTCAGTGATGGATCCAGATTTTCCAAGACTGGGGCTGCCAACCCCTTAGGGGGATGTCAACAGTGTGCTCTGAATCCTCCACTGCGTTTGAAGCAAATGTGTAGAGGTTCTCATAAGAACACCATATGAGCATGAAGACAATCTGGATTGATATCCACCTAGGGACGTGTTAAATCACAACTGGATTAGAGTGGCCCATTACTAATCCACATTAGTGTTCACTAAAGTCACTGAGATTAACTGACAGATCCAGGTTGAGTGTTACGCAGTCGTAAACACGATTCCGTAACGAGCTAATACCCGGGAGAGCTTCAAGTACCAAGTTATCAATCTCAGGGTGTCGGAGTGAAAATGAATGTGTCAGGGTGTGGCGTTAGGGTCTATGTAGGTCTCAATGTGTTTGTATCTGGGTGTGTGCATCAGGGTGTGTGTACCAGGTATTGGAGTGTGGTGTCGGAAGGACTGTGTAGTGGTCAGGTGTGGGTGCCAGAATAAGGACACCAGGGTGTATAGACACCGTATAATTCTGACTTCTACTAGTCTTAGCATGCGAGGGTCAGGGTGTTAATGCAGTAAACGATTCTGATTCCCAGGTGTGGATGAAGTGAGAGCTTTTGGCCTCCTGTGCAGAGAACATATCATGGTACAGATGCAGTAAATCATTATTTTACTTTTGGAATATGTCAGGGTGCAGATACAGTTGAGTGAATCTGATATCAGTTGTGTGTCTGTAAAAGTCATAAAATATGCAATGCTCAGTGGGACGTCCACGCCAAAGTCAGAATTTTACACTGAGGGTTTGTGGTTGAGGAACCTTATTACCAGCTCCTTTTCTTTTGACGACAGACAGGAAATCGTTCTTCGTTCAAAAAGGTCCTCGATGGAATTTGTCACTTAGAGCAATCTGACGTGTTACCAATTTCTGGTTCCAATTGATTTTCATTCAGTTTAATCTCACTCAGGTCTGAATACGTACAGCTTGCCACTGCGAGAAAAAGATAAATGATCTGTGAACTTAACAGATCTTACCACTAATATACATTCACAGTAGTAACATATTGACTAAATGAATACACTTTATGTTGAAAGTACCTTATTGTGTGGACATTATATGCATAGTGTATTTGTAGCCTTCCACATTTCATTTCTGAATGCCATCCAAGTTGTTTCCATACTCTTATACTCACTGCAATATAATTAATAGTTATGGCCAAATTGATAGTTATGACGATTTGATAGTTAGTATCAAGAAGTTATTGAATCATTTCGACCAATGGCTCTGAAATGTATTTTGGAAAACCCCGATTGTGGCTTATTGTGAGGGAAACTAACAAATATCAGAGAAACTTCCTGATGTTGCAGTTTTTGAAAAAGAAGTTGCACATATTGTTGACTAACTTGAGATGATGTATCTTAAAGTTTATTACCTCATTAAAATCTTCTGCAGGAATAAATTCTTATTCTGGCTTCGTTGCTTTCGACAAGGCATGCAAGCCAGTCGTACGGTTGTCATCTTAATGTCGCAAAAACCTGGTTTATGTCAGCCTCATCTACTATTTGAATGTTTGTGTGGGCATTTTAAAGGTTTCTACACATCAAAGTAATTCAACGGTTGGTATAAAGCTGAGCTGTTTTCGTGTGTCAAAGAATGCTGTATTGCTGGCTCGGTAGAGTCAGCTTAGTGATTACTATGAGTTCCCCGGAGGATATGGGGGCAAGGTGGAGGGGAGC
>JBCAUG010719856.1:0-12641 GCA_038406175.1 Haplosyllis leylae | reverse complement strand
AATGACTTCTTTAATTAATAATATAAAGGGATGAAAGATTTACACAAATTTAATGGACAAATATATTAATTGCAAAAATATTTAAAAACAATTTTTTCTTCAAATTGTACACATGTGCAGTTAGTTTCAAAATTAATGATTGGGGCAAATTGTGCTGGTTAAAATTTTTTTTTCAGCATATATTTGCTATATTGTGACCCAAAAGTGATGGAATAAGGTGAAGGATGATAAAGACCTTTGGATCTGGCAATTGGTTAACCGCAGTTTCAATTAGGTAAGTGCAGATTCAATATTTTGCATGCGTTCCCATTGACACCAATGTATTTTATCTCTGAAAACCCGCGGAGCGATAGCTGGAGTAACAGTTTTACGCGTTATGGGCGATTCGTCTATATTACCTCCTCTCGTACTACGTACGCGGTCGGTAAAAATGAAATAGCCAGACTATGTAGTCTGAAACCAGATTTAGATGCACCAAAAAAAAAAAAAGGAGTCAAATCACTGGAAATCTGGAGTCAACAGGCATGATCAAGTAGATCTACTTCAATCCTCTAGATTTAGATCTACGTACCCAGAAATTTGGTCCTTGCTTGTTCCGGTTCCAAGCCTGTTTGCGCAAAGGATTCCCCTTTTCGTGCATGCCAACCAGTTTGCTGTAAACGCCTGTGATGCCGTTTTGCAACTAAATTACTGAGCAATAGAGTGCTGGCTAAAACATAAACCAACCAAATTGACATTTTGGCTGACGGATTCCCAACTGCAAAAATTACTGCTAGATTTCCCAAAAAGAATAACGTAAAAAATATGACGTCATGGTAAACAGTTTACACAATCGTATTACCTTCTGCAAGTATACCACTTGGAAAAGTTCAAAACTAGCGTTGACAATATTTAAAAAAGTAACAAAGCATAGGACTTTGGAATCAGATATGGCACTTTATTAATACTAAATCTTCTTTGTAGTGTATTGTGTTACTTTTATCACAGCCATTCATAAATTTTACATATTTACAAAGATTTTTTTATAAGAGCACCATTTTATTCATCACGGATTTTTAATATCAGATATATTGCAAAGATGAAAGAAACTCCTGTACTTGAAATTCCATTCTCCAATCTTTGGAAGGATTTCTTATCCTACTGAATTCATTTTGAAGTCGATAAAAAGGATGACCATAAATTGTGGAGAAATGCGGGTGTTGCAATATATGTGTAAAAAAAAAAAATAACAAGACAGTTCTCCTGCGTGAACGCAAGAGGCATACCGACCGCTGCGTAGCAACAGCTCACTTGGCTGTCCTATCCTGGGGGGGGGGGGCCCAGCCAGGGGGGTACCCGCACAGGGTACCCCCTGGGCGAGACCTGGCTTGGGTACCCCCCCCCCCCGCCAGCCAGACCTGGTTCGGGTCCCCGGACCTGGCTGTGGTACCCCCCTCCGGTGGACAGACAGACAAAGTGAAAATATTACCTCCTCTCGTACTACGTACGTTGTCGGTAATAAAGACAATTTAAATGAAGATTTTAACTTTTCAGGAATGAGGAAATTTATGAGCTGTACATTTGACTGTCTACTGTTTCCTGTGTAGGAGGTCTGCTTGATCCTAGTGTCGTAACTGTTGTCAGTGAGATCTGCGACAGGGAGGGTTGCAGCCATAGATTACGAGTTCTTGCTCGCAGGTGGCGGATTCGTTGCTCTCGCAAGTGTTGGGCGTACGTGTGGTGATCCGCCAGGCGAGAGTCGTTTTTCTCTCCTTTTCTTCCATCGTACTTCTTAGCCCACTCACCGACAGCTGAAACAAACACAAAGTGATGAAAATTCGTGGAAAATTTGATTAAAATATCGCGGAAAATCTTCAACAATGAAAAGTGTAATTTTTTACATTGAAAGATTATAATTTTGTTCGACAAACGTTAAAGCAAAAATGTACTGAAAACATTTCATAATATTAGTGTTGACCTTGAAACCATCACCATGCGTCATGCAAAAAAAAAATGTTCAAGGATAGATTTATTTAGTTTTTGCAACATTAACTGTATTTACAGTGATATGTTCCATCACACAGCAATAGAATTTACTCAGTCGAGGTTTTCGTTTACAACAGAAATCTGATATTTTCTACAAAAATATCTACGTATCTGGGGGGAGGCGAGGGATGCGCCTCCGGGCCAAAATTTCATGCATTTTTCAGGAAAAATTGGCCAAATAATAGGTTGGTGCCCCCCTCAAGGGGTTGGTGCCACTCAGAGAAATCCTGGATCTACCACTGATATGACATCGAGGGGTTTAAAATAGTTAAGCAACAAAACAAAGTTGCCCCTAGTGGGAATTAATCTCACAACACTAACCATCACTGGTTAAGCTCATCCAACTTTGCCAATCTGTCATACCTTGTCAGTCTCAGATTGTCAGACCCTTATGAAGTCATGTTCTATTGAATCTAGAAATGACGCAAGTCCAAAATAAAATTGAAGTGGAGAAAAAAACAAAGTTCAGTTTAAGGATTTTCTGTTTGACACATATATCTGGGTGGCAGAGTGGAATAAGCGTCTGACTTCTAACCCATGAAGGTCAGTGTTGTGAGTTCAAATCCCATTGGAGGTAACTTAATTTTTTGCTGAAGCTTTTTTAAAAGTCCACGAGGTCAATTTTGAACAGAAATGCCAGATTTGTGTTGTAAACGAAAACCTCGATTAAATGGCTTTTACGTCTGCAGTGGAAACTTTGGGTGGTGACTTCATCATTTTCTGCTTATTCTTAATCACATCTTTGCCAGTAATTATCTGGGAAAGTTTTATTATGACCTTAAAATGATCATTATAATAGCAAAGTTTCTTAGTATTTCTTCCGAAAGGGTGACTTTGATTATCCAGAAACCCTGCTAAAAATAATTTTACTTCTCAAATGTTGACCAAACAAGTCTGAAAAAAAGTATTTCACACAATGTTGACCAAACAAGTCTGAAAAAAAGTATTTCACACATCTAATGACTTTGTCCCAAATGGCTCCGGTCACCTTAAATTGCTGTATGCGGAGGCAGCATGCGGATGTAAGGCATCAATATAGATAGATAAAATTAATGTCAAGCACAACAACGTTACTCATTCTATCGCACATTAAAACTTGCTAACAGATTGAACGTCAAAGAAACAGACGACGATGGATTGACGGGACTAAGGCAGATTTCCTACCATTAAAGTCAAGTTCATTGGTGGATCCAAAAGGAGAGGGGCGCCAGGGACGCGTGGCCCCTCCGGATCCAAATTCTTTCATTTTCATGCAGATTTTGGGGAAATTTTGGCCAAATAATAGGCTGGCGCCCCCACCTTGGGCGTTGACGTCCCCTGTCGGAGAAATCCTTAATCCGCCACTGAATTGTTTTCACTGAAAACGGATAAGACGGTTGCGGTGGTATTTTAAACTAATGGATAATTGGATTTATAACAAGTCCATGAGGCTAATTTTAAAAAAAGAAAAAACAACCAGAAAACAATGAAAAGTATGTGTCAAATATTTGGAAATATTCAGCAAAGTTTTAAACGTCGAGGACATTGATAAGTGGTCCAAAATTATCGAAATATTCATGCCTAAATAACGTACATCTGCCTTCATGCTTACATACATCTGCCTCTAATTCTCGTTCTCTGTGGCTGAATGACTTTTGATGAAATCCACAAACTTCAGGATTTCAATCAAATACTAGGCAGGTCAGTTCCCTAATGAAACGCTGTTAACTTGATATTGTTCTTAATATTACCGACGTTTGTGCATTTTTTTTTCAAAAGTCACTAAACCATGGGGAAGGGCAATTAGTGACGGCGTTCGGTTCTCGTGTGATGGCACGTTCACACTGCAGGGGACCTGGGCCGGGTTATTATATATTATGCAGAACTGTTTACACTGAACCAAGACCTGCAACGGGACCAGACCTATTGTTTCCTGTTGTGCCACTGCCGTTCCCTGCCCCTGTTCCGTTCCCATTTCAATGCAGTGTGAACGTGCCAAAAGGATCACATGGGTTTAAGTTCTCCAACTGAGAATGTTTACGTCATTCTGGAACTTCTGTGTCAACATGCCGCAGATAATGTGGTGCATCTAGAATATTGGCAATACTATCATTCCTATTGACAGTGCATCCTATGCGGAAGTTCATCTAAAATATTGGCAATACTATTATTTCTAAAAGTTATTGATAAAGAAGCATGCAGTATCGCCAACATTCTTGATACTAGACAAAAGGTAGACGGGATTTTGGGGTTCTTTTCAGTATTTTACCATTATTTGACAAAGAACTCTACCACCATCCTTTTTCAATTAGAGGTAGAAGCTCAGGGTTCAGAGGAACTACACCTGATCTACCGCTGTAACGGTTCTTTGATGCCAACTTCTTATTATTTCGTCCAACTGTAAAGAGTTCGAGTTAATTCCCTTATTGACTCTTAAATTAAACTTTAGAAAACTGTACCGTGGTTCAATATACACTTATTCAGTGGTTGGGAGGGGTACACAACATTTCTTCCACGAGGAGGAAGATGTGACCACCGAGGGTACCGAATGTTTTATCCTATAGCAACATTCTTATTGGACAACAAAAATATGTGCCCAATTCTGTAGCAACATTCTTATTGCACAACAGAAAAATGTGTCCCATGCTTGGAAATTGAAGTGTTGGACACATCTTTTTGTTGTCCAATAAGAATGTTGCATTGGACACATCTTTGTGCTCTTTTGAATGATTTTGATACCAGAACTGATTTTAAGGTTTCCCAAGGAACCAAATACTGCATGAATGACATCGAGAGATACAATTTCAAAAGAGGAGCTTGTCCCTTTATTATTTGAACTGTACCTTTCAGATCAACTTGGCTTTTTATTTTTCCTTTCTACTTCGTTTGAAACCAATTGTGAAGCCAATGAAGGGTTCTAACAATAACTGTGTTCATTTATGTAGATTATATCTTTATGTATAATAGATTATGTGCTTGCACCGCAAATGAGGTTTGAGTCTTTTAATTGTGACAGACTTTTAGTCCTGTAAATCATCAATGGAGAGCTACATTCACCACAATCCTTAAGATACTCATGAGAAACTACAAAACACCAAATAGATACAAATTTTATGCCGTAAAATTCGTAGGAAATTAAAAGTTTGCACAAAGTTAGGAATGGTTAATTCTATTAAACACTTGAATAATGGTTATTCCACGCTTTTCATTTTACCTTAAGGATGTGTCATTCTGACCGGGGCAGTTTTTGGACGCTGAGCAACTGAAAATTTTAGTCTTTCTGAGATTTATTTCCTTTATGAATGATTATATTTTAGAATCAATTAAGTAAGAGAACCATTTGTTCTGAAAAAAGTAATTTGCACTTTTTAGCCATTTGAGAAAAGAAATGTTCTGTTTACTTTCAGTGGAACTTTCTGTAGAGTGATATTGTCAGCTCTTGTTCATTGAAAGACATTGAAAATAAATTTAAGACTTAAAGAAACGAAAAACAACTCTCATGCACTGACGCAAACACCAGATTGATTGTAAGTAGCATATTACACATACTTGTACTGGCGCTGACGGTGGTCTTGGAGCGTTGGACACGTGAGGGCGCTCTACTCGGCGGTCCTCCTCGCTTCCGCGGGTGCGCAACGGCGCTGTACGAACGTGGTAACTCGCCTGTTTTATGGCCTGCACAAAATTAGACATGGGTCTAGTTTAGATATGATTTAACAGATCCTGGGCTCACAAGACAATTTTAATTTACTTGCAGTTTTTTTTCCTTTTTCTGGAAGAAATAGTTAATTTACGAGTAGACATGACAATTAATGGTAAAGGGAAAAGTTTACGTTCTTGTTCTATTGAATCCATACTGGAAGTAATCAAATACATTTACCGTGTGGTATCTTTGGCAGCGAAGAGCGGCTTCCAGAGCGCAGGCCTCCAATTCGCCTCACTGTAGAAAAAGAATTCAGATGAAGGGTAAAACTGGCGGACTGTGGAAATAAGGGTTCATCAAATCTGACAGTCCTTGACCCAATGAGGAAAAGATAAATCAGAGTTCAACAGACATTTATTGTCTGTTTCTTTTCAAAAATGTAATCTAAAAGGGTATCGTGCAGAAACTGTAACAAGTTATCAGTATCACATTTCTGAACGCCACAATTTTCCGATAGCCATATGGAGTGTACTCAAACAGAATCCTGTTTCGGCAGACCCCCAAGTTGTGTAGTACCTTGTTTCAGCATGTATTACACGACCCCAAGGGCACACATTTCTAAATGGGTGACTATTAACATTTGCACGTGATGGGTAGTGGGATATCGTGCAAATGTACACGGTACACCACCCTTCGTGAATATATTCAAATTAAAAAGTTCAATGAATGAAAACAAGGAGGAACCATGCATGGAATCAGATGATGAACTAGTACTAGAGACAAGCATGAAAGGGGTGGATACCTGCACGAGGAGGAGGCCAGGTAGGAACGACGGGGGGACCACTGTACGCTGAGGTCAGAAGGTTCTCCTGGTGGATCTCCCAGGCGGTTCTCCGCTGTCGGTCCCAGGTGTGAGTCCCTGCTTCCTCCAGAGCCTTTGCCTTGCGGTTCCGAGCGACGGGACACGAACAGTTGTACGATATGCACGGCCCTTCATGTCTGTACCCTGCGCCGGCCCACGGTTCCACTGGCTTCCGAACAGGGCTGCTCTCACGTGAGTCCAACAGTATGATGCTAATCGGGCTAGGATCTCGCTGGGGAGATACTCTGTGATGCTGACCACCAGAGGGCATATCGGGGCTTTTACTGCTGATGGAGAGTTTGCGTGGAGAACTGCTATGGTGATGAGGAGGTGGTGTTTTACCATGCATTGCGACTGCCGGGGATAGTTTTGCTGGGCGGTTAGGTGAATGTTCCGGGGAGACTAGGGTGCTGCTATGACCGTTTCGAGAAATCTTACCGTCTTCCTCTTCATCCTGCAACAAAAACACAAACTTAACAGGCGCTGACATTCTTTTGTCCTGAACATGTTTTTCATTTCTTGTCACAACAATGACTTCACTGTTTGATATTAACAACTGCGTTAAAAAGTATAGTATTTAGCGCATTGTATTCATTGTGTTTAACTTTTGCAAAAGACTGGTTTTGGTTTTAACCACAAAAGGATGAACGAAAGAACTGACTAAGTATTATTTTGTGTTGACATGGTAGCTTAATTTCATAACATCATTAACATTCATACAAGCAATAGAAAGACTTTGGGTTAATTTGGGAGCATGCATATCTCATCGAAAGAAATAAGTTGGTTTGATATGAAAAATAACAAGATCAAATGAAAAGTAATCAATATGTTTTCACGACTTTTTAACTGTAAGTGAAAGCTGACAGTGCTGATTAGTACTTCAGGTTGCCTTTGAATGACAAAACGCAGAAGTGAATGAAGGCATCATTTTTACTGTGACGCTTTCTTTACTGTGATTGAGATTATGCATTAACTAAATCCAGTATCTAATTAATAGCGATTGTTTCTGGTTCTGATTGTTTTCAACAACATGAAGATTTAAAACCTTATAATATATTATCTAAGAACAAACTGGCTGGTTGAAAATACTTTCGAAGTGACTTTTCAAAAATTTTCGATGAGTTTTTTAAATGAAAACTTGTATTAAATGAAAATCTCTGTTCTCTCATTCACTTGTTTCCATGAATATTGTAACATTTGATTGACATGTACAAACAGGAGTAATATTTTTCAATGACTGTTTGCAGAAATGATTCCACTCTCAATTATTTTAATAGAGATGGACTCTCCCTATTTCCTAATTACAATCAATCATTTCGGGTTATTGTGTTGGGAATGTTCGCATGTTTCACAGAAACTCCGTTACATCTTTCATTGAGGCGCATGCAAGCAAGGTAAGAACAAAAAACTGTACAACAACTCACTATTCTTGTCAAAATAATTCTCTTGTCTTTCTGTTAAAATGTAATTAAAAAAGAGCCTGAGAACTACATCTAATTTCTAATTTCGCAAATCAGTCACCGTAGTTTCCTGAAATAAAATATTTCGAATAGCCTACCAAGAAAATACGCAGTGAAATAGTCATTCAAACAGTTCAGCTTGGCTACACTTGAAAGGCGAAAGACAAAAGTTTTTGAAATAAAATGGAATGATACGGAAGAAAACAAAGCCAGCTTCACACTGCAACGATTCCTCCAGATCTGTGCAAATCTAAGAAAGACACGACTAATGTATTGTTTTCATAAACCGGAAATCCATGGATCTTAAGAAGTACGATTTTTGTAAATAATTTTTAAATACTTCGTATAATCAGACAAAGGTAATTCCCAAACGTAGCAACCAAATTTAACGCCGATTGTGTGTAAGGAAATTTTGTACGAATATCTTTCTGAAATTCATGAAATCGTGGTTTGTTACGCTCTTGTTCAGGGAGGGGGCGTGTCTCCACCCCTACAAACTCACCAAAATTCAATTTCTGTAAGTTTTGTAAGCACATTTCGAATTTTTTGTTTAATGAATATTATAAGAAAACTTAATATCAAAATTTAATATTCTTCTTAAGAGTTCATAACTTTTCTCTATCTAACCCTGTGAGATATATTTACAACTCAGAAGGTTTCATGTACAAGAAAGTGTTGCAGCGTGAAGGAAGCTTTATTTCACAATTTAGACCTTTCCCATTCAAAAAAATAAACTGCTGACTTTTCACTTAAAGGTCTTAATCGTGTTTTTCCTATTTTGGTTTTGGATCTTGCTGAATTAGATGAATTAGACTAATTCATCTGATTGCACGTGGATACTGGAATGGACTATTCATGGATAATTGAAATTGTCAATTGCACTATCCATGGAGCAGTTCACTATTCATGGATAATGAAGCATTTTACATGGATAGTGCAAAATGAATGAGCACTCTCCACAGATAGTGAAAAATGAATTTACTGAATACATTATGTGTGGACAAATTACTATTCATAGATAATAGATTCCAGTATCCATGGAGCACTTGTCTAATTCAACTAATTAGATGAATTCACCTAATTTCAAAACCAAAATAGTTAAAATACGACTGTCTTATTAACTGTACTAACCAATCATTTTTCCACATGTTCTCTGGAAATCTTCCACATTTCTTGCATGTCTTTTTTTTCAGTCAGAAAACAACAAGAGACCTTCATCCGCAAATGGACCCACTGAATTACAATTAGCTTGTAAGTTGTGCTCTTTTGCTTTGAAGAATCATCAAAATAGTTTGTATTCAACGAAACTTTCAAAACCAGTAGACTTTTTAGACGAGTGAGCCCTATCGAAACATTTAACCTATCCACCAGACTCATGCGTGTGTTGTCTGGGTAAATAGATTTAATTGATTGTTCACAGCAAAAACAGTCTGCCAGAATTGAACTGTACCTCATGGATTGATTTTGTCATGTATCTAAATTTTAAGCAGGCAAAAATTGCCTTGGTGTATGATGTATCACATGCATATCACTATCAATCAGTGGCCTTAAACCTTTCTATCTATCTTTTATTAATGTCTCGTAAAAATGAAGAGGCCGAACCAGTATTCATTGTTGAGCTTTACCTTGACGACTTACTCACGTAGGAATAAAATATTAATGCATACAAGATATTAGTAATATTTTTCATAACATCCCCAAATCGTGACTAAATTTACTTGTATATTTGTAGCATGGAAACAGAACTTTGACTTAATTGACGAGAATAGGGATGGAAAAGTGTCTAAAGACGAATTTAGTACGTTTTCATTGTGCATTCGAAGTTTTCTTTTCAATGAATTCACTACGTATGTCGTCATAAATCCGAAAACACAGATGTAGAAAAGACTCGTTTAATTTCTTTGTATGAACTATTGTTTCTTTAAGAAAAGTGCTTACAAAGCTGTGGAAACAATCCAACAGACGAAGAAATTGAGATGATTATGAAAACTTATGACAAAGACGGTGAGTTTTCCACAATAAAATTTTTGGTAATAGCTTGGAAGCGAAATTCTGTTACCCAGTTAGCAAATTTTGTATTTCATTTATCTTTCTAGGAAAAGCTGAGCTCTTCTTCAATAGATAAATATCCTTGTATATTGTAAATTGTAAATGATAAATGTTACTGTCTGTTAGGTGACGGTGAAGTAACTTTTCAAGAATTTTGTGAGGTTTCGAAGGAAATGTTAGTAGAAAACGAAGATGAGTTGCGGGCAGCGTTCACTGTATGTAAAAATATGTACACATAAAAGAATTTAACATGGCTATGCGACTTAGGCGGTTCCCAAAAGTTTCTCTTTGAGCACACATTAAAAACTTGCAATGCTTGACCAGGAGATCCAATCAAATAAATTCTTATGTAAATTTAGATTTTTCAACAGTTCAGTGAATTAAAAATAATGTCACTGATGACTATTTTTAATTTATTCTCAAATTTAACCGTGCCATTTGAAATGCCAATAATGCCAACTTTGGTAGTTTCGAAAAGACTCTATCCTGACTCCATCACTGATTTATGTTGTCTACCTTTGGTCACTGCAATCGAGTTTTTTTTTACAAAATAACCGAAATTGGCAGTAATGGTATTATTGGCATAACAGGCTTTACTACGTGAAAATAAAAATAATCCAGCAACACAATGGAGTTTTCTCTAAATGTTTTCACTGAATTCGCTGAATTCAGTGACAAAAAAAATTAAAAATTAAAAAATGAGCACTGTGGGGTTGGAACCCAAGATCGCCCGTTTAAGAGACAGAGATGATACCACTAGACCACAGAGAAACAGGTAACAGAGCAGATCCTTATACTGAACCCAATTCAGGCTTCAGTGATTTCTCAGATTCTCTGAAAGTTCTGATCTATTTAGAGAAAACTCCAATGTTTTTTTCCTTGTAAAATCCCCATCATACGGAAACTCCTAACAAAGGACTTCTAAAATGATATATAACTTCTTCCGTGAAAGTTTGTGAAAGCGACAATTGGAGTTGTCCCTAAATGGAACGGAAATTCAATGAATTCAGGGAATGCGCTAAATCACTGAAGCAAGAATTGGGGTCAATTTAATGATCCTCTTTGCCTCCCTTGTTACCTGTGTCTAACTGGTGCTGTGGTAGCATCCTGGTTTCTTACCCAAGAGGTCATAGGCTCTGATACAGTAATCCTTCTGACCATAAATGTATTTTGTCACTGAATTCAGAAAATCAGTGTAAATATTCAGGAACTACACCAGGGATTCAAGAACCAAACTTTATTTCTTCATTTTGATCAACAATAAATCGCTCACGAGTCATTCAAATACAAATGTGACAGCATTACTTGTCTTGTAGTTTGTCAGGCCAAAACGCATGATTCAACCAAGTAGAGAGTTCTTTCAACAACCTACCAAACTTCATGTTGGTGATCTGAAGGATTGGTGCACAATACTTTTCTGTGGTTCTGTGGAAACAGTGTTTGTACTGGTGTGAACAGACGGTTCAGGATCTAATTGATTCCGACAAAAGTGATATGTAGCTACTAATCGTCTGTCACGAAGGTATTCACAGCTCAATCACTATTTCCAGTGTGATCACCTTCCAGATAAGAGTAATACTTGCATTGCCATCGACAATGGTGCAGTTTTGGAAGCAGGTGCTTAGTTCTATTAATGTTCCAGATTTTGGCTTCCAGAGATGTGGTCCACTTGAAATAGATCTGGCATATATATACAGTATGTATCATCTGAGATAGCATCTGGACATATGTGTGTGCATCTGGTCTGACTATCATCTTGTATTGCTATTGGTGTGAGCTCTCAACAGGTAACCCAATGTGTAAATATCATTTTGTTATTATCTCTTTTGATGAACAGAGTTACCACTACAAAACAGCTTGAAAAATTCTGCTCAGAACAATTTGAGCTTTTAGTTGAAAATGACCTCTCGACCAAGTTTTTACAGTAAAAGTAACTGAGGCAGGAAAACAAACCAATGAACTATGGATAAAACCATGTGGACACCTTCTGAAGCCTGGTGGCAGCAGTCGAAAGGTTTTAATCATTACATGGTTATTTATAAGGAGTTATTTTTACAATGCCAGAAGATGTCAATGAATACATCTAAAAGAAACTGTCTACTTACTCAAAATTAAGTACTCCAACTACAGACGTGTGTATTTGTGTAACTTCATATTATCCCAAGTAGTGGCAGGTGTGAATACTTATGCCACATCAAGCAAAGAAAATTACCTTCACATATAGTAACATTGTTTGAAGAATATACAAGCAGTTAGGGTGTGCAGAGAAAGAATAGCTTGTCCAAATATTAGGTTACCATTCAGTGGATCAGATTGAGTCTTTTGACAGGAAAGGGGACGGTAACAAACCATGAGATATATCAACTTAAACAAGCAAATAACAGGTACAGTTTATTCCTTTGATCTTGTTAAATGTTCATCGTCTTGATTTTTTGTTCGCAGGTGATTAACGATTGATAAAAACACGAACGTTCAACCTTTACGACGACCCTGAACGAGCGCACCCACGCAGGTAGAACCGATCAGCGCACTAGGATCCATTCATCCTAGTTTTTTTCAAAATGGGGAGGTTTTCATCTAATTGGATGAATTAGACGAATTGGACAGATGCAGTGGTGCATGA
>JBCAUG010719845.1:0-12642 GCA_038406175.1 Haplosyllis leylae | reverse complement strand
GTGTAGATGTTATCCTGATCCAACAGAGGTCTATGCGGGACAGTGGTTCATTCATAACGTATAAAATTCCTTAAAATCCCCATACGAACTGCGATACTGGCCTGGCATCCCATTTCTTTTGTATCTTATTTTCCTAAAATAAAAGAAATTGGATCCAGGCAGTCCAGTGTCCTTACAAGATAGTTCTTTCTACTGCAAGGATATTATTGTTATGTTGTTTTGTTATCACACTCTTGCTTTAGTTTCACACATTGTTTTATTTTTACATCTATTGTTCTTTGTTCACACATTTTTTTCTACTGCTCTATTGTTTTATTTTCACATCTACTTTTTTATTTCCTACCTTCTATGATTTTTTCATCCAAATGATGTTATTCCCAAAATGATGTAGACTTCTATATGCAACATTGTTGCAAAATGATGTCAACCCAGCCAGCGAAGATCTACCTTCGCTGGTGAATTTTAATATTCTATTGGTACCCCGTCATGAAAAGAGACAGAAAATATGACACACCAATAACGACAAAACGGGCCCTTTAAGTAAAAATAAAGCAATTCTGCAGCAACTTCTGTTTGAGCATTGAATGTGGCTCCGGGGACACATTACACACCAAGTACAGGAGGTCTGCCAGACTCGCCGGGCGCATTTACATAAAGGTCGCCTAAATTGAACACTGGTTCCGTTCCATAATCCCTAATCAAACCCACAAAAGCACTGCTGCTCATTTTGATCCAAGTTCTTTCCACTTTTGAAAAGACTTTTGAAACATGAAATTTGAGAGTAATATATTCAGTATACATGCCTTTTAAAGCAGTTCATAATACTAAACTAGATTCTAAACCATTTTTGGTGTATTATTTCTAGTTTGATTCACCAACTCCACAAAATCGTCGCAACGTTTCAAACAACTGAAAAGGTGAAGTCTGGTAAGAAATTCCTTAAACCTCATGGCAACTTTACCAGTCAGTTCAGGAGGCTTAAATAGGTCCCGTGGTTCTTTTTCACATGGGAAGAGGTAATTGAACACTTGTCTGTTCCCAAAAGCCCTAATCGCATTTGCCTCGTTTTCTATGCATTTTCAATGGAAATTGTATCGCGTCTGAGTAGCTCTTAAGGTACATTGGAATAAATATGAAATATAATCATTATCAAATTCACTGAAAAATGACTCTTTGATTGCATAGAAACCATTGTCCTGTTTTCTGTGCTTGATTGCTACTTCTAAATAACTCCGGGGACAGAAGTGAAAAGTCCTGTAAAGTTTACCTTGTTAATTTTATACAGCGAGAGAAATTTAAGACAAGAAGACTTAATGATGTTGTTAAAAGGTTTCTTGAAGCTGTTTCACGGCTTGTTCCAGGAGTCGGGCATACAGATGGCTGTTTTCACAGTGAATTAATCCTTCCTTTCCCCTGTAAACTTGCAAACAATGCATTGATCAATGTTGCGGCATCAAGACCAAAGAACAGTTGAGCTGTTGGTCAGAACATTTACATTTCAAACCTCAGGCTTAATAAATGTGGAAATTATTCCCGTTTTGTGCCTTAAGATACTAAAAGAACACATTACCAAAATTTAGATCTACTGTAGTTTTTGTGCAAAGATTTTTTACTATCGGTACACCGCTGAATTTTCGATCATTGCCAGTAATTGCGGACATTTTCCCACTGTTAGGCCTTTAAACGCTCGTCGCTCCACATATGTACTTGGTGTACGTATGAGAAGAAGTAGAAAATGTTGATGACATATTAGTTATATCCAAATTTGACTACCTCCAACGAACTTACTACCTCCAATAAATTCACTATAGGGTATCCATCCATATGCAGTATATTGTAGTTCAGCTTCAAATTGCAAATGCAAAGACCTTTTTGGGAATTGTGAGTTTTCCTTGTCCCATGAGAAGTAACATTAGTGTGGGCACTGACTGATAAGAAAGATCAGGACCTCTCCCGAACTGCAAACTTTTAGCTATAGAAATCTTGGGAGTGCAGATTGGGGCTTGAATTGTGCTCATCAATAGAAAGTTATTACCATCAAAGTCAGATAAAAAATGTATGGAATTTGAAAGCTTGATCACATTTATGTGAGACAAAGGCGTGTATTTTTTCCACAAAAGTGCCTTCGCACAGTTTCTTCAAATGAAAATTTTCAACACAAAAATATCTATTTCGCAAACTCCACTCTCGCTAAGCTATTCCTGGTCGCCTGGTCCATATTGATGTTATTGGTGTCCATAGATAAATCTGTATGTTTGAGTACATTCACTTGGTCACAAAATGCTGCCCCACAAGGAAGTTAAGCTGTCTATTCATCATGATTTGTAAAATCTGCCGGAGTTTCCTGTGTAGACGACAAAATATTCATGATATTCACACAGTAATGCACCAATGTCAGAGTAATTTCTCTTCGTTCTTTATTTGCACTCTAACTAATGTTATCATTTATTATTGTTAATATATTGTTTTTTAAATAAACAATTAAGCCACGACAACATCCAATCATTATTCGATCATTTGGAACAGAATTGTTGAGAAGATCTTGAGTCTAAACGTTGATGCCAGAGGTATGGGTTACTACCAGATGACTTGATTTCCTGCAAATTTTCCTGAAGTAGGACATTTGTCATTTTTGTGATCTACAATAAGCTTAAACTACAAATTCCTGGGATGTCTATTATTGATTTGTTGGCAGCAGTCTACTTCCATGTGTTTGTACCCTTTACATTGAGTTTGGATGTTACATTGTTAGCAACCAAATATTAAGAAACAAATTTCTGTTTGGT
Organism: Haplosyllis leylae; assembly: GCA_038406175.1. Classification (NCBI taxonomy): domain Eukaryota; kingdom Metazoa; phylum Annelida; class Polychaeta; order Phyllodocida; family Syllidae; genus Haplosyllis; species Haplosyllis leylae. The sequence goes on along the minus strand of JBCAUG010719845.1, from coordinate 9,856 downwards.
TTCAGGATTAATTCAATTTCGCTGAATTTACTTCAGTATCAGGTTTTAGCCTTCCGAACATGAAAACCTTTTTCTCCTCCACTTGTTTCTTTGCCTCTTTGCATCCCATCAGAATGAAAAAAAATTCTGATCAATATCCGAGATCAGTGGCCACCCATAGTCATCAGCTCTTTTCCTCACAACTTTTATCTCCTTTACAAAATCTACAGACTTGCCCTGCTACTTGCCACCTGCCCTTTGTGACGGACACGTTAATCTTGCAGGATAACTCAATTATACTCCTTTCGTTCACTCGATTGCTCGACGTGCAGGGCCATATAGAATCTTCATGAAGGCTGATAATTTTTGGGAAATGGGATTTTATGGCTTACATTTATTCATTTCTAGACTGTGTAAATCACAATTTTACTGCATCGCTGCGACGAAGCATTGCTTCCAACGTCATTTGTTTCAACTGAATTGCACGATGATAAATAATTTTGCAACATTTATTTTAGTAGACAAGTTTCTGATTATTTTCACACAACATCAAAATAAGATATTACTTTTCCTTCTTTTAGAAATCGTGAGAACAGTCAAGTGTATTCAGTATTTCCAAGAAAAAATCGAGCGCTTACCTTTTTAGCGCTAATAATGAGAGTGCAATGTATTCATAATTTATTAAGTAATCTAAGATTGCAGAATTAAGTCAATCTTTCAAAGGTACTCAGGTATGACAAATATATGTGAAAAAATTGAATAGATGCATTATTACTCTACTTTCTGTTTTTAAATGCAGAAAACTGATCTCTGAGCTCATCATGCAAAGAGCATTGCACCGAAATACTGAAATTCAAACTTCGATACAAGTGAGATGTTGCATTGTCACAGCTTGGATTAATGTCAAGATTCTTCCTTGTGGCGAAGACTAAATTAGTTACCGAGGACAAAACCAAGTAATACTGACTGTGACTTGTGTTTACAATGAGATGCCCCCAAACAATTAAGTTCACCATGTAAGCAATGTATATATACTATTGGTCAATTTTATTTTTCTGGCCATATAGTACTGACTGTTCTCACCATTACCTACTTGATTTACTGGGAAATTGTCATTTTTAGTGAAAAAAATTTTGGCCACCAAATGAATGCATTCCTTTAGAGAATATTTCAATTTAGTCATGGCAACTAGGAAGGATGTACGTTTGAAACCAGCTTTTGCAGATCAACATATTGTCAAAGTTTACACACTTTAACCTCCACAAAACAGACCGCTCGAGCTCGAGCTAATTAATATCAGTCTGTTTCTGAATCAAGACAAATGACTGGAGGTGACACATTATGCAAATGTTGGTTATTTAGTGAAACGTTTGAGATATGAAAAAGCCGTAGCAAACTGATTTATTACCTCACCATACATTGACCAAATGAGAAATGCGGGCCATTAAGGCAAGCTGTTCTCTCAACCTTAATATTGGGTCCGCGGAAGATACCTAGACTCAGATCCATTGAAACATTTCCATTCACACTTTGTTTTTATGGATTTGTCATTTGTTGAGTATTAACAGCGAAATATTTCAAGAAATGAAAATTAAAGAACATAAATTTACTAGTCACCGAAAGTCATGATTACAAACAAATATTACACGTTTGTTTTCTTGGACTGATTCACCAGAATGGAATACATTGAAAGCCATTGATCATCCATCGATACCGTTTTTCACACTGAAAAACATCACGTCAAAGCCCTGTAAACGTTAAATGTTTGTTCTCAAAATGACGGCAGTGGTAATGATTTTAGTAATTTTAAATTTAACCATCTGCCTATGTTAATTTCAAAGCACATTTACTGGGTGACCAGAGTTGGGAAGGGGTGTAAGAAAGTTCTTGGCAACAAAGATGCTCTGAACCAACACTTTCTAAGACATCATGGTGCTTAACGAAAATGTCCTGAATGTCTACAGGAAGATATTAATGATATTTAAATAAAAAGTACAAAAATTGCTGGGCATAGCAGCTGAGTTTTCTTTGTTTCACGTGAACATTTCCGCAGAGATTGATACAACACATTATTAAAACAGTGGCTGTCAGTGCCAATGTTAGGAAGATAAGGTAAGCTTGTCGAATGAAATATGGACCTGTGGTAAAGTTTGGGAGCAACGTACATGAATCACTGTGAACAGATCGAAAACGATCATTGAGAGCTGAAGTTCATTGAATTATTCTTTTAATTGATCTCAAAACTGTAACTGGAGTTACCGTGTCAGATTCAAAATTACATTGGCAACGCAAGTCTTTGCTTGTACTTTTATTGGATTGATGTCTGTTGTACGGGAAACAGTCAAACGGTTATTCGCCTGCCTCATTTGGTGACAAAGATAGCGCTACTGAACGAAGCTGCTGATATGCCTGTCTGATTCTTTTATATCTCCCATTAAATGTACAGAGGAAACTGGACAGTCTGGTGGCTGGAAGAATAGCTTCACCATTGTAATAAAGGATATTGTGTATTCATAATTCTTGCAGGAGATTTGTTTCATATGATTGAGCATACTAATAAGCAATGAAGATAGGACTATATGCTAAGTAGGATTACCTATGATATAATATGCAATTAGATCTATGTACATTCTTGTGCATGACCTGCAGTTAAGGTTCTTCCTTCTGTAGAATACTATTTTCAGTCATTTTGAAAATGAAAATTATTAAAAGGATCTTTTTCCAAATTCTACATTTTCTGGAAAATTCAATCAAGAAAAACTCAAATGCCACGTTTATTTAAAGGAAATTATACAAACTTTGTTGTTCACAAACTATTTTTATTCAACCAATATTAAATGTGAGCAAATTCTGTGAATTACTTTGAGGTATTTAATCATTTCCCTGTTGTTAAAACTGTGAAATATATCTACACAGAGATTGTTTTATCTGCTTTTGAAACAAGTGTAGAAAATAATAACTATTGAATTTGGACTAGGATTTAACCATGTTATCATGATCTATGCAAAGCTAACAAACTTTACCGAGCAGACGGCAAAAATATTCATGATATTCAGATCAAATGAGGTATTGTTGGATTCTTCTCTGCCTTAAAGCCACACAGAGTTGATGTTTTCATTACTTCAACACAGAAGTTAATAAAGAAGCTACAACCCATTTATGAATGCTAAGTGAAAAGAACTATTAGTTTTAAATTAAAGCTCATGTGGATTTTCATGGAAGAACATTAGGCTTAGTTTTGACAGCACAGGAAATGCAATAAGTAATTTCTGTCATTCACTACAGCTTTTCAACTTCTTGCCACTTTTAGTATTGTGTCTAAAATGTGTTTACCGGTACATGCGACATTATATCCCAAATTTAGTTTATCTTTGATTCTGTCGAACATTCGTTCTTCAATCTCCTACAAGCCATCTAATATTGGTATTTACTGAAAATATACTTTATTTACTGAAAAGAATAATTTGTCCTGATGCTAAATACTTAACATAGTTTCTCATCCAGTCGGTCCCAAAGAACATAAGAGACAAACGGATTTAAGAACACAACATTGTGTCACAAAAGAAAGAAAAGACGTATTGTTCGCAATAAATTTTAGTTGGTCTTTGTTCGTGTATCCCTGGTATTCTAGAAATTACCCGAAGCAGCTTAAACATCCATTTGTAGTTCAAGTTATTCGTCCGAGGTCTAATCCCTAGACAAACAGTGCGATGCACATGGAAAAACATTTCTTTGGAATTGAGAGTAGGAATTACAGGTGAACCAAGTAATAAATGTTGAGTTCTCAAACTGTAATTTATATTAGTTTCAATATCAGTAGTCAATAGTGGAGAATAATAATATGTCCACAATGCATACGCTTTCTCGGGGCTACTTTCTGCTCAGAGGTCCTTTTACATATCTTCAATTCAAAAATGTTCTATCATGTTCAGGACATGTTATACGATGGCCTTTCAGTCTTGCTGTCAGAGAGATAATCCGGACATTGCGACTATGCTTTCGCTCCTTTCCTGATGTACAGACAAAGAAGGAATTTTAGAAACTAGTTAGATCTATTTTTAAAGCCTTGTGTTCAATTTATCTGTCCAAGATTCAATTTTTCAAAAGCCCTGTTTAACGTTATATATCTTTTGCTCTGAAATCTCCTCTTAATCTGTAATCCCTGCAGGATTAAACCTTGCCAGGAGTTGATCGATAGGATCAGCCAGTAGCTTCAAGGACGCTCACACAAGCCCATATGTTCAGGACCTTTTCATCATGAAATCTGCAAAACTGCCTCCTATCAAGGAGAGCATACTGTGAGAGACAACGTGTACATAGACCTTATAGGTAGGTATTATTTTGATTCGAAGCTCCGGTATTTAAGAAAACATTTTGATATTCTACGATACACTTTATACCGTTCAATAATCATAGATTTGGTCGCCAAGAAAGATTCTGGCAACAACACAGCAACAAAGCACTCTCACATCCTATGAAAACTTTTCACCTTTTTCTAGTTTTCATGGTAGGGTTTGACAGACCTATCAAAAACATGTTGAATGATTTTCCCTATTAATCCACATTACATAAATCCAGTAATCCTCCAGAGAAGATTAAATACTTGGAAATGATCAATAGGCTCATCAATAACTATCACTTCTGTCATAAAAATGAAGAGAAAACCTGTGTCCATATAATAAAATCCCAAGCTCGGCCTTTCAACTATAAAGTGTCATTCATGGCAAAACGTTAATCTTACATGATAACTCAATTACATTTCATCTACATTCCTGACACGTTATACCGTAAAGGGAATTACTGCAAGGACCACACATCCAGCTCATTTATATGGATTTCAATTACGATTCGGACCTACTGGGATTCATTATTTCCATCCTGTCATTCACTTGGTAACTTGCCCCTCTCAGCCCCAGGCTTTACATGTCAAAGGCGATTCATTTTTGGTAAATACTTGGGAGGTAATGCATACAAACGTGCACGTGATGCATGTGTGGTGTAGGTGACAGAGGAATTTGGGGAAATTCAAGATTTAAATATTCAATTGAAATTTCAATTGTATTTTTCTTGTCCCATTGTTTGCATAGTTCATAAAGGCAGCTATTTCGCTTCACTGGTTTTCTTGTTGTATATACATTCAGTCCAATATCTGTATTCGGTAAACAAGAGGAAAAAGGCGGTAAACTATGAGCATAACGGACTGAAGATAAAATATTTCAGAGCTGATATTTTCCTGACATGAACAGCGACAAAAATAGTTAGATAAACACGTTTTCATGGGCTGTAAAATATCAGAAAAGCACGTACCCTATTAACTGCCATAAGGTCTAAAGAAAAGGTAACATGATTCAAGCAAAGGAAATAACAATGTCTTAGATGTTCAAATCCTCTGGCTACAGCTGACACAGGTTCAAAGGAATGGAGCATGCTGATAAGACATCAGATTCTACCAGATATTAAGACAGTAATTGAAAATGTAACCCTAGTGTCGTTAGCAACCATGATGGCTGTCTTTTGCAAAAAAGGAAAAGACGAAAAAAGATTTAGTCATAACTTTTGTTCCCGCTCCCGATCACTGTCATATCGTGCCTTTGTCGTCTGTAATGTTGCAACATAAACTTGTAGCAGCGTCATGGACAAGTAAACACAGATAAACATTTAAACCAGCCAATGTGTCATTTTCGCCATTGTACTTTTCTTTTGTCATGAAATTAGTGACTAAATATTGATTTTCTTGAAAAATAGTTCTCCACTAAATGCACCTTTTGTATTTTCAAAATAACCGAAAACATACTTTCACCGCATGGGGTGCTGCACGTACTCATAAAACTATGGAATGAATCCACTTACGAGATCAACAATCAAATGATTAATTAATTTGTACTGCCTATAATTTGAATGACGACGGACACATTTCCGATGTTGTGGAAAGGTGTTAGTTTACAAGTATTAATCTTAATCAACTTTCCTCCTTTATCATGCCTCTACCTGCTTTTGAAAAACTTTAATGGTCAGGTAAAAATGTCGTACAATTTCAGTCACAAAACGATGACACAAACTCACCTGGAAGGCACATGTAACTAGCTTCTAAATAGGCAGATAGATCTTTTGGACACGGTTGTTGCTGCTGCATATTGGAGTCTGGAATAGGGATTGAACATTTTCTTCTTCCGGAGCACCTAGTACCAGAAATGTAAAATTAATCGGTGAAAGTAGGACTTGCAGCGCAAAATGTCAATATCTGACACAGGTGGTCCCAATGACGACAATTTGACCTCAAATGAGACGTTACAAGAGTAGTGGGATATCTGCCATTTCTCATGATTCCCGTGATTAATTTCAAATTTCAATCATAAAATACTCAGTCCCAGAGTAAACTAAAAGGCATGGAAGGTTCCTTACATGAGTTAAGTTACTTTTGACATGCAAAAACAGATAAAAATTCAGTTTTTCTACAATTATGTTTTTTAATGAAAAGTGGGTTTAATTGACATCAGTCATTTGTCAGCTAAATCTTTTGAACATTGTTTGCATGCATTTTAAACTCTTTCGAAGATTGGACTGTATGAATAGAATGGGAAATAACTTTGGGAACTTCAGTAAATTTGGACTGTTAAAATTTAAGTCAATGGGAATTTCAGTTTTTTGGTTGTACTACCCATACACTTCATTACTCAATTCACTATTTAACGAAAACCTTATATTAGTCATGTGATCCAAAGGACATGGCCATAGGTGAAGTTTTTAAGCTGAAAGTAGGTTAAATATATATATATATCCAAAAACATTCACAGGTTTGCACTGTCTAAATAGAACTTCTGACTACTTAACAAGTATCAATATTTCTGGCTATGAGTCACTAAATTCTGACTGTTGCCTATTCAATATTTGGTCATTCTCAAAAGGAATTACAACTGTTCTATTGCCTTACGAAAATAGTTTAAACTAGTTTAAATCAGTCTGTGGGCTGGTATATTTTTCGCCACAAAATGACATGGTCATGAAAAACTTGACTTTACATCCATGCTTTTCAAAATCATCTGTAAGGAGTATTTACCTAAATATTTTAGGATACAAATCTCTCCTTTTGTGAGAGGTTAGTTCGTTATAAGATTACTTTTTACACAAGGTTGGTTAATTGTCTTTTATATGAGGTTGGTTTATGCAAAGTGAGATTGAACCAAACATCAGAAAAACTAGTAAATAAACTCAGAAAAAGTAGATTTGGATCTAGACTTGGAAAACCCAGATAAATTAGATCTAGATCTAGATGGCTGCCAAAGGTAGCCTCCGCCCAAACTGAAATGTCAAGTTTTTCGAGTTTTTATGCTCGGGTCAATCTGATCTCGCATGAATTCAATCTCATTGCAAAGTCAAAATTTACTGAAGTTCCTAGAGGATGGGAACATACAAATACCTATTTCATGCTCTGAATTAACACAAATATACTGGACAGAAAGGTAGACTTTTAGGTTCTTAGGTACCTTTTGTATGAAGGGAAGAGACGTTTGTGTCAATTAGTATAGACATGCCATTTAACAAAAGAAATATCTTCCTATTCCTTGTTTCAAAGTATGAAATTACATCCCATTTAATTAAAAAGAGTGGTTCATCTCTAAAATAGAAACAATATACAACCTGATATCGGCTTCAGTGAGTACGCTGGCTGAACATCCCACGTAGCCGTAGTCTCTGTCCACACAGCGACCGAACCTCATTCTGCCATATTGAGCTGTTTGCATCAGTATCGCAGCTTCGTTACCACAGCTTGCGTTAAACGTCTCAAAGTGACAGAAGTCTCTCACTTCTACAAAGAAGATAAAATGTCGGTTTATTGGCATAATTAAATTAGATTGTATTTATTGCAGAAAAATGAGTACACATATTGCCTGTAATGTAGTGGAAACGTAGACATTTCTGCGATCTCATGTATTTTTTATGAATGCAAAAATATTTACTGAAATTGCCGACTGTTTTTTTTATTATTTTCCTTACGGTATTATGTTCTAAACCACTTGCAGCTACATGATTAGCCCTAATATTTCAAGTTAACGGTATATGTTAGACATTCAACATTATTAGATTTACAAATAAAATTGACAATGCTGCTGATGTAAAATCGGGCTTTTACATGCTCACATTTTGCTTTTTTTTAATATTACCAGGAGAGACACTGAATTGAAACTAATCCGAGAAAATAGCATTTAAAATTGATTCAATTACCCAATTTGTGCCATTGTTTCAAATAGGTCCCTTTGAGAACTGTCAAAAATATGAAACCCATTACAGCAAAATCTAATGCTGCTTTTTATCTGTCACATAAACACACTTTGTTTTAATTACAGCCTAATTACTTGAAACAATTAAGACCATTGTTTTATAAAAACCCACATAAAATTAAGCAGCAATAGCAGTACACATACAGCTTGAGATAATTGAGTGCTTGGAGGGTTTCAATTATCTCATGCAAATCATGAATAGAAATTATTTCAGATAATAACTTGCTTTTTGCTACGAAGTTCTTTGTTTCCTGAAAAAAGTACCCTTCTTTATCAAAATTTCTCATTATTTATTGTTACAATATTGCCTTCAATAGTAGAATCTAGTACATTTTTGACAACTTCTCTAAATAGGCGCCTGATGCCTGTGTTCTTTGGTACGGAATATTAATTCCAAACTGTTGTTACTCTCTCCATAAAACAGGGAGAAGAACATTGGTCGATTCCTTTCTGTCAAGGTTGTTCTTCTGGGCCCTCAGCTAAAAAACTGAACACAGGTCTTTTGAACAGTACGGTATTTGTAAAATCTCTTTTGAAGATGGGGGTTGCCATTTTGACGAGGGTACAGTGTCACCAGAAATGTTTCGTTAGCTGCAGTTTAATCAAGTCACGGTTAACTGCACAAGTTGATCTGTAATTTTAGAGGACACACAGTCCTTGTTTGAGACAAATTTCCATTTGAATAACGGTAATCTCCATTATACTGAAATTTAAGAAGCTGAACCATTCTGAGACTTTGTACTGTTTCAAATATCAAATCACTTTATTTCAGTCAAAATTGTTTGAAGACATTAAGCTTCTTATAAATATAATTTACATTTATCAAATGTAATGTGTCAATGAGCATCATTGAAAGTTTCCGCTGTTTACTGTCCTTCACAATGCAACTGGTCTCTTGGTTAACAGAATGCATACAGTTGACCACAATTCAATTGGGTAGCAATGCAGCAAGGGTTCACGAGCTATGGCTATTTCAGGGTGGCCGCGCTCTGATCAAGACAAAATTGCCTCTGTTTTCCCCGTGGTGTCATTTTTCTCCTGTGCTTTTTTTTCAGCATCAAAAGATAACATTTATTCCGTTACCAGAGATAACTACTAATATAATCTTCTAAACTACAATCACAAATGCAGTGGGGTCTGTTTTAAAAAAATTATTGCTTGATTGATTTAACCTCCAGTTCAAAATTTGCCAAACAAATTCCAACCAATGACTGCAGCCTACAGTAGGCTTACTTATCATCATAAAAGTACCAAATGCTTGTCCCAAGATGCTATGGTACCCCCATCTCAATCACTATGCTGGATCTAGCCAGCAACTAGATGGATAGCCAGGTAGATAGCCAGATATGTAGCTAGATAGACAGTTAGCTAGAGAGAGAGAGAGATGGACAGATATAGAGAAACAGGTAGACATAGTAGTAAATAAGTTGCTTAGAATCTCCTGCAGTGCATTTTGGTTCAAATAATTTTCCATTTGGATGACTTTTTGTTCTGGTGGGAATACTTTTTGTTAAGAAAAGAAATAACAAGAAGCCTATAGGCTTTATGCAGAGCTGTTGTGACTTAAATTGTCAAAAAGATGTCAATTGCCAAATAAC
>JBCAUG010719834.1:0-12642 GCA_038406175.1 Haplosyllis leylae | reverse complement strand
GCCTCAAACACAATCCCCACATGAATTTTGACATGCCTCTCCTCTGTACCAAACAGAGCATGTGAAACTGCACAAAAGAAGCAATTACCATCACCAAATGTTTTATTTGGTACAACATCAGGTGGCTGATCACTTGGGAAGAAAACCATAGTCACTTCACAAATTATATTTACTTGTTTCAGCTTAGGTGTGCTATAGACATCACAAGATCAATTTCAAGCATTTGTTGGTGATATTTGCACCCTATGAGGATGTTTAGAACTTTCCATAACTGTTGAGAGACTATGTAAACAGAAACGAGTAAATGAGTCGAGGGTCAGCTAAATTACCCCTTTCCAAACATTTTCTTGCAGGGGACTTCAGCGATGGTTTTACTTGTGCCAGACTTGGTTCTTCAGACATTGTCTCATATCTATCGGTTGATGCATCTGAGTTTGGAGGTTTTCATTTCCTCAACCTCCTTTGTGGAGATTGCAACAAAGTCTTTTCTGGTTTTTTTGCAACAGAATCTAGAGGTGTTGGGTCATACTCTTCAGTTCCCAAGGTGGAATTTCCACACAAGTTTTGATCACAACTTTCAGACTTCTGGTTTTGTAGCATAGAGTGTTTTAGTTTAAAAAGTTTTGGTTCATTCTGGGTAGGTGGGTAAGAGTATGGGTACTTTGTGTCACCAAATATTACTTTGGGGAGTTTTCTACATACCAGTCTAAAACTTAGCTCCTCTCGGTAAGCAGTCATAGCAAGAGTTTTTGCTTCTCAGGGGTTGACAGCCATTGTTCATGGGTGTTAGTTCATGCAGTGGACCCAGTTGAGAAGAAGGAGCTCTAGTCTGTATCACTGGGCAGGGGATTAAAGTTATGGGGAGCTCAGGGGAGCTCCAGTACCTTTGTAGATGAAGAATACAAACACTCAGTTTAAGTACAGTCTTTATTGTTACTCCTAAGACTGGTTGTACAAAAAATGCAATTGCAACAGGAAACATTTCATGCTCACTATCGAGCTAGTGCTTGCAATGCAGTAAACCTCCTTACTGCATCTGCAGGAGGCCCTCTCAGGGATCTTGAGATCCAGTTCCTTACTGTAGATTCTGGGAATCTGGTCAAGGCTTCTCTGACTTCATGAATCCACAGGGAGAAGGTAGCTTCATTTGGTGGTATGGGGATCCTCAAAGCTTTTCCATGGGGCCTGACAGCTAGCTTATGAATATCCTCCATCATCCTGAGGTACTTGGCCTCTTGAGTATCTGGCTGGACCTTACTTAATCATGGTCTTCTCTTCCCTGGGCACCCTTCACTTTGTCAAGGGAATTTCCCCAGACTTTCCCTGGACCTTCCTTGGACTTTCCTGGGACCTTCTCTGGACTTTCCCAAACCTTCCTCAGACTTTCTTAGGACTTTCCCTGAAACTTCCTTAAACTTTCCCCAGACCTTCCCTGGCCTTTCCCAGACTTTCCTCAAATGTTCCCCCGGCTTTCTTGGACCTTCCTCAGACCTTCCTGGACTTTCCCCAGACTTTCCTTGGACCTTCCCTGGACTTTCATTGGACCTTCTCTGGACTTTCCAAGACCTTCTCCAGACTTTTCTAGGACTTTCCCTCAAACTTCCTCAAACTTTCCGCAGACATTCCTGGCCTTTCGCAGACTTTCCTCAAATGTCACCCAGGCTTTCTTGGACCTTCCTCAGACCTTCCCTAGACTTTCCCTAGACCTTTCCTGGACCTTACTCAGACTTTTCCCAGACCTTCTCTGGTCCTTCTCCAGACTTTGCCAGACCTTCCCTGGACTTTCTTTGACCTTCCCTGGACTCTCCCTGGAATTTCCCCAGAACTTCCCTGGACTTTCCCCAGACTTTCCTGGACCTTCCCTGGCCTTTTCCTTCAACCTTCCCTGGACTTTCCTGATTGGTTGGATCCCCATCACCCCATTACAATGTTGAATGTTGACCAATCACACTTAAATATACTAGGTCTCATTAACATAAACTGCCAAAAGCTCCCTTCCATCCTGTCCCCATATCCTCTGGAGAGCTCATAGTAATCAATAAGCTGACTCTAATGAGCCAGCAATATCAATAGGAAAAAAAGCACCTTGATTTTTTTCACTTTTCAAGTTTTATACAAATGTATTAGCTAATATTTGGTAATAAAAATTTAGACAGTTGCAACTGAAAGCAGTATAATTTATTGTTCGGTATTTGGCCAATCGAGTTTTCCCTAAATAGAACAGAACTTTCATTGAATTCAGAGAATCTGAAAAATCACTGAAGCATGAATTAGGATAAATTTAACTGTCTTCTCTGTTAGCTGTGTCTCTGTGGTACAATGGAAGAGTCTCTGTCTATCACACAGGAGATAGTGGGCTCAAGTACAGTAATTATTTTTCTTTTAAATATTATTTTATCACTGAAAGCATTTAGGGAAAACTGAAATGATGATATTCATATTGTTTCCACTTGTTTACTGACCAGATCTTTCAAGTATCATATGAAAAAACTCAAGGTACCATTTTTCCTATATTTCCTGATATTCTATTATTGGTCATGAGGTAAGAAGTAACTGTCTTGCACCTTGGTTTGCATCCCATACTGAATACAACCTGTGGTGTGTACTTAGGATTGCTAATAAACTCAATAAAACAGACTGATAAGTTGATTCCTTCTTTTCATTGTAAGTCAATCCATTGGTTTGCATTAACTGCAAAAGGTTACAATTTCGAACCGGTAAAGTTAATGGTTCTCTTGGGATGTCCTAAATTAATCAAAATATATGTAGTTTTGAAGCAATAAAAAGGTAAGGGTGTTATGGCTTGGTATTCACGAAGCTTACTATATTGGACATCACAATGTTTCTCTGATGAATGACACTAATGTATATATCAGCTGTCCTCTTCTTAAAATAGAAAACAAACAGTCAATATCCTTTTGAAGGTAAGAGACTGTGACGGTTTTCTACCTTCTATTAGTATGATAAATCTTTCTTCAAATCTTTGATAACAAACATATATTTTATTCACAGGTCCAAAATGGGTAAACTACACAGATAATTTTGGAAATGCTTTGAAATCAGACACTTGAAAAATTCATAAGTTTAGTCGTGATTTATTTACAATGGCTTCTGATGACAAGGAAGTCCTTCTGACTGGAATCACAAGGAATAAAAGTTCTTCGCAAAAGAGAAAATATACTGACCATGTAACATGTAAAACATTTGCTGAGCTCCAAAACTTCCGAAGAAAGCTGAGCGATAAGAAAGTTAAAATTGATATGTGTCACGGTGGTGATATTTCGCACAAGAAGCACATTATTAGTATTTCAAAACAGAATTCATCTACAAGGCATATAACTCAGACCTCTACTGTAAGACTTGTAAAAGACGTAGGTATATTTGGGCAGGGAGATTCACGAAGATACCATGAGCATGAAAAAAGATTCAAAATGCACAGTGTGTTGACCTCCAAACATGCAGATGTCTTCATCGCTGACAACGGTGTCGATAAGGTAAGGCTAATGTTTGTGAGTGTATTTATTAACTAACTCTTCTGGAATACATTGCCATCACATTTTGTCACTGGGAATTGTATGGACATTTTGCAGATCTGGCAACTTGCCCAAATTGGAACCGATGTTCAGGTATTATTGGACGGGCATGATGGTATTACGAACCCCATTTGTGTAAGTTCAGACGATGAGGGTAAAGGGCCCCTTGAGATGAATAATGGCGGAAATGAAATAGGAAATAACAGTACTTTAAAGGTTAGTTGACTGTCTTTCCTTTTTCAGCGGTGCAAAAAAATCACATGGAATTTTGTGCAAATATTAAAAGTTACTTCTGTTTTTTCCTGTAGATGCTAACCTCAAAAGGAGGTAAGTAAAAACAATATAATCACTTCCCAGGTCAATATAAAGAACCTTTCACCTTCACTTGTTGGTAGTAGCTGGATAAATTTCAATTGATGGATCTTACAGTGTTCACAAACAAGAGTTGATCCATGTTTCAGTATTCATTGCAGGAGGTGTACAATGTATGACGAATGCATATAAGCTCTTGTATTGATGTATTGCATTTAAGGATCATATTTAAGCTCATGGCATCTAAGCATTTGCTGTACTATGCAAGGCCTGAAATAGAAAGTGGCCTGTAACTGTAATTGGTTCAGATGACAGATTGTGTTCTTTGACTGATCACTTGACTTGATACTGTGGATCTTGGTTAGGTTCATGACCTTAGTGTGTATGTGACAGCTTGCATCTGTTTTGGGACTACAGGTGTAAAATCACTTTGTAAAGATGAAATTCAGACATGTCAAGCAAAATAATTTTGACGTCCAAAAAAGTAAGCACAATTTTGGTATTGTTTTTAATTTAAAGTGCCAACAAGATTCCAAAGCAAACATTACTTGGTGTGACCCAAGTATCATCCAAAGCTGAAATTGTGGTATCACTGATCCAGAGTAAACTCGAAATAAATAACTTTAATAATCTATTGAATTATTTTTAAATTTCCGCATTTTGGAAGAAGTAGGGCATGTTCAGTTCATTTTTTTCCAGGGTCATGCTGGTGCAGGTTCTTTCCAGAGAATGGGAAGGGAAGGAGGGGTAGGGCATGTCCTGTTCAGGTCCATGTCTGGGCAGTTCCTGTCCAGGTCCTGCCCCAGAAAGATCAGGAGGGGAAGTGGGTGGTACCCTAGCCAAGTAACCCACCCAACACACCTCACCCCATCCCATTTCTATTAAGTCTGCTCTGCGGAAGAGAGTAGGAAGGTGAGGAGGGGAGGGGATAGGTCACTTGGATAGGGTACCCATTCCCCTCCCAATCCCCTGGCTAGGCTAGCGTAATAAGGAGGGGACTGTAGTCAGTATTGCCTCATTATGTGAGGCTGTCTTGGTAATTTACTATTTAAATTTAATTATTTTTGCCATCTTGAAACAGAATTTCCAACATCCCTGGCAAAACTTGAAAATATTATGGAAACTGAAAACCTTTCAAGAACAAATGCGACTGGTCAGAAAAACAAGGTGCCACTACTGTTGGACATTGTCTTTGGTGCGTATAGTGATGCCTGTGCGTGTCACTCAATTTGAAGTTACTAAACAAACAGTATTTACTGCAAATTATAAGAAAAATAATACATTCTTCTCATTTACCAGACTTCCTGCAAACCAGACTAGACGTAGTGAGACTCGTCAGAGGATATCCTTGTACCATTCAGGGAACCAACTCCGACACCTTACTTCACATACCAGAGGGTGCCTGTGTTGCAGTTCTGGGAAATATCCACACAGATCCCATGAAGTTTCGGCACCACATTCCGAACAATGATTGTCTGGTGGCTCCCATTTGTGAATACCATTTGCAGCCGTTTATTGGCAAAATTCTCCCAAAAAATGCTATCTACAAGCTACAGGTGCCTCACATTGTGAGAAATGTTCCTGGTGTGCGAAAGCACATCCGAGTGAGGCACGGAGATCTCCATAGCAACGCAGTGCTTCCTGTTTACAAACTGCAAGAAGACCGATTTGAAATTGATGAGAAATACATTACAATTCATGCAAGTCATTTTAGCGGCTACATTGTCACAGCTGAGAGTATCAACTGCTGCAGCAGAAGTGCAAACATGCTGCTCTTCGGATCATTGGTGAACAACTTTGAAATGAGTCCTTCTGTAACGGTCAAAGTATACTTAGCCAGCATACATAGCAAGATAAAAGATCACATAGAGGTATGCAAATATATTAGTTTAAATATTTCAGAATATGATTTAATACTGTGATTTAAGATCTGAGGTGAAACATAGAGAATATTTTGTGTGCTTTAAGCTCTTAAAGAGGAAAGAGAAGATGTGCACCATGAGCCTGGACCTTCTCATGGGAACTGAAATATATCTCTCCAAAGAAGAGTACAATGCAACAGAGAGTAAGATAGAATTCCATCTGGAACCTGCCAATCCTTATAAATGGACACAAATCAGAAATATGCCTTTGTGTGTTGTAAGTAGTGATGAAAATATATTCAACAAATGCTCTCTTTCCAAAGAAGACTAATTATAAATATCAAGGAGTGAAAGATTTCACTTTAGTGGCTCATATACAAAACTCTAGCTCTATGTTATATTAAACTAATGTGTAAAACCTAAAGCCTGAAGCTTTACATTTAAGGTTACCACCTCATAGAAGTGCTTAGTGAGGCAAGCAATGGTAATTGAGCATAACCAATGATAGATCTTCAATATTCTGAAGCTATGCTTCATTGTAACATCTCAAAATTTGTCTCAAAAATCAAATTCACCTATTAACTCACTGGTTCTTAGGGGCATCAATTGGTAACAAGGGGCAAGCAATGACAGATCTTTATTGTTCTGAAGTTATCCTCCACCAACAATCAGTTAAAAACCTGAAAAATTGCCTGAAACTTAAAATTTTCTGTTACCACTTAACAGCTGACTGGTTTCTGGGGCATCAATTTGTACCCATGGATGACTAATGATAGATCTTCAATGTTCTGAAGCTTTCCCCTACCAAGAATGAGTAAAATATCTCAAAATATTATTGCCATATTAAATTCCTTATTATCACCAGTTAATTGACTGGTTGCTATCGGCAGCATTTGGTAACCAAGAATAACTAATGGTGGATCTTCAATGTTCTAAAGTTTTCTTCCACCAACAATGAGTAAAACCACCTGGAAATATAGTTTAAACATCAAATTTCCTATTATCATTCATTAACTGACTGGTTGTTATGGGTAACAATTGCTAACACATGCATAACCAATGATGCATCTTCAATATTCTAAATGTTTCCCCCACCAACAATGAGTAAAAGACTTCACAATATGGTTGAAAGATCAAAACCCTGTTATCTCCCATTAACTAACTAGTTGCTAGGAGTAACACAATTTTGGAAACCAAGTTCTCTCAGTGATGAATCTGGTCATAGCTTCCCTTCACAAACAATAAGTAAAATACATCTAACACTTCAAAATATGCCTTCAGGTCTAATTTCCATTTTTAGGGTAGTTCTTTGGGACATTTGAGACATTTGTGAAATTTTAAGCAACATTCACCAGCTGATTAATGAGTAATCTCACCCCAAAGATTAACCAAACTGCCATTGAAATCAATAATAATTTTCATTTTTCTCAAATTGGGGATGCTCAAACTTTTTAAAACTTCACAAATGGTCTCAAATGTGAAAATGAATATTTTTCAGATAAGAATATTGAATGAGATTACTCTCCTTCTATTTATAATATAGTTTTATCAAATTTAAAGTATTATTAATTCTCCCTAAAAGTTTCCATGGTCCACTTGGCTATGAGAATGCATTGCAATTGGTCAACTGACCATGTTATTGATCACAGTTCAACTGAGTTAAACAGACTGACAATACAGCAAGTGTTCAATGAGGTTTCACTGTTAACATTTTCTGATGGAACACATGGCTTCAAAGAACTACCTTAATTGATTGGTTTTGAGCTTTAATAATTCAAGATCACTGCCATTCAGGAGATCCAATATGACTCTGAATACTCCCTACAACCTGAATTTAAATTTGATGTTTCTGGAATTTTCCAAGTTTTCCTATGTTCAGCCTCCACCACCCTGCATGTTCCACATTTGAATTACTGTGTGCCTGTAGGTTAATTCCTGTGTATGTACACTGTCCCCTCTAACTTCCCAAAAGTGACCAAAAACTGTCTGTCAGCCACATAGGTAGCTCTAATGAGCCACCAACAAGAACTTAGATCAAGAATGACATGCAATTTAGCATTGTATTACTTGCATTGATACACCATGGGGATCCAACCAATCAGGATGAAGTATGGCACAGGTCCAGGAAAAGTCTCGGAAAAGTCCAAAGAAGGTCCAGGAAAAGTCTATGGAAGGTCTTGGGAGAGTCCTGGGAAGGTGTGGAGAAAGTCCAGGGAAGGTCTTTGGAAAGAAAGTTCAAGGAAGGTCTGGGGATGTCCAGAGAAGATCCAGGAAAGATTCAGGACAGGTACTGGACCTATGTGTAATAACTATAAAGTGGGTGATAATAGGGGAATTATAATTTTTGAGGCATATAAAGAGGTGTTATACACACTTTTGTTGAATGAACTTTAAAGGCCCATCATTAGTGACCTTTGATTGTTATCCTTAGCAACCACATAATAGGTGGATGATAATAGGTGAATGTGATGTTTGAGGCATATTTGGAGGTGTTATACTCATTTTGGTCTTATGAAATTCTCAGAACTTCAAAGGTCCATCATAATATCACTTTGCTTACCACTGGTTACCCCTAGCAACCATATATTAAAGTTTCATCATTATTTGCCTTTGATGGTGATTGGTTACCCCTAGAAGCTACATAATAAGTGGGTGATAGTATGGGAACTTGATATTTGAGGCATATTTTGAGTTGTTATATCCATTTTAGTCACATGAAACTCTTGGAACTTCAAAGGTCCATCAATCCATCACTTTGCTTACCACTAATTATACCTATCAAAAATATATTAAGTGGGTAACAATAGGAAAACTTGATATTTGAGGCATATTTTGAGGTGTTGTACCCATTCTAGTCATATGAAACTATTGGAACTACCAATGGTTATCATTGTATCACTTTGCTTATCACTGGTTATACCTATCAGCCATATAGTAGGTGGGTGATTATAGGAAAGTAGAATTTTGAGGTTATTTAGAGGTGTAGTACCCCATTTGGTTGGATGAAATCCTTAGAACGTTAAAGGTCCAACATTATTTGCCTTTGAATGTGATTGACATTAACAACCACATATTGGGTGATAATAGAGGAACTTGATGTTTGAGGCATATCTTGAGGTGTTTTTTTCCATTTTGGTCTTATGAAAGTCTCAGAACTTCAAAGATCCATCATTGTTTCACTTTGCTTATCACTGGTTACCACTAATATAATATTATCATAAGCCATATGTCTGAGGAGGATAGAATGTTTGTGAGCCAGCATGTGTAATTTTTACACTACTTGATTTTTGAATATTTGCTTGTTATAAAGAAATTGTTACCTTGTACGAAAGGTAAAACCATTAGATGAGGCACTCAAATTCGACAATGGCCACCTTTGCACGACACATCCCACAGAAATTGTCAATTTCTACATGTATTCTGCTGAGCCAGCAGAATTCTTCCGTGGAATTATGAATACAAAAGTTACTATGGTGAAGGCAACTGCAAAGGATGACAACAAGACAGAGAACACATCAATGCACCCAATCATGTTTGAGCTTATAGGTCGCATTGCTGGTGAAACTGATAGAGCAGAGCAAATTGCCCAGGTAGATTTTTAATCCCAGATTAGGCCCCATGACCTGGGAGATTAAGGGAACAAATATGAAAAGACACTGACCCTGAAATTTTGTATTAAAGGCCAAGAAGCGTTCACACTGCGATGGCCATGGCAACTTTTTGATCTTCAAAATGCTGTTGTCATGCGAACACATCTATTTGTGACATTAACAACTGACTACACCAAAAAATGAAAATTTTATTGTTGCCATTGCAGTGTGAACAAGTTCTAAAGATTCCTTGTTAAATTACTAGAGAAAATCACCATCAATACCGCATATAATTCGTAATGTTTTAGCATCTCAATGTGATCTTTGTGATTCCAATCATTAGACTTCCAAGGATTTGAAAGTGACAGATCACAGCCCATTAGCGAGTAAAATGAAGATGATAGCAAGAGAAAAATTGGAGATAGATGACATGGATTTTGACAACATCACCACTGATACCAGAGACAAGACATGTAAGTACGAAAATGATGACAGAAGATGTCACGAAGGTTTGTGTTGCTGCAATGTTATGTACACATAAATGACATCTGAGTCAAGTTCTATTGTGGATTTATTTGCCCGTAATGGACACATTTCTGACAGACAGCATAATTGCACCTAAACATATCTGTGCTGACAGGTTCATTCAAACTGCTCTATGAGGTGCAAGAGGTCATCCAAAGACACAATGGATGAAATTAATGTCAGATAATACAATTTGTAAGATGCTGATATGGGCAATAAAATGGGCAAATTGCCCATAATGGACACTTACTTAGACATTATCTTAATCATAAAATCATTATGCATTTTATTACTTCCAGAATTTTTCTTGATATTATTTCTGTATTGGGTAATCAATGGTTTTCAGTTGATCAGTGGCAAATAATGGATTTGCATCTATTTAACTGAAAACTATTGATTTTGTAATTTACACAACAGTTGATGCAAAGGCCTTTGTCTTTCTCTTGAATGAGCAACAGAGTTGCATGGAGAGGGGCTGGCCAGCTAGCGTGATGTGTCATAGTCAGAGGTCAGCATTCTTTGGTGTTTGTCACTTTTACTCGAATTCTGGGGTATGGGAAGGCCATTTGAAGATTGATTCTGTGTTGACCAGTCATGGAGTTATCAGATAGGCTACTTGTGACAAACAGGGATTGGGACTTCTACTATTTGAAGGAAATTATTGGCCAAGACTTCTATAATTTAGAGACCTTTGGCAAAAATCTGTGCTGACAGGGATTTAGTAAAGGCCATTGACAACTATTAACCTGTGGTTGAAGACATCTCTATTGATGATGACACATTGTATGAGGCTGTGTCACAAACAGAAAATGAGTAAGTAGTATTTTATGCTGAATGTCATTGGAATTTGCTAATTTAGTAACACATGCTACCCTCTGTACCTTGCTTGTTGCCTTTCAGCTTGGTTAATCTGGACAGCATGCAGTTCTTTTAGTTTAACTCTTCTGGTAATATGTGTAGGCAGGAGAAATAGAAGGGGGCCCTTTTTCTTCTGAGGCATACACCCAAACAGATTAACCCTTATTTGGCCAAAAATAGCAGGTGGGATGATATCATTGTTAAATAATGTCATTGATGCCTAAAAGTCTATAAAAGGCCTGGTAACCCTTTAATTCCTTGATGCAAACATTGGCCATCAAAGGGACTGTAGCAGAAGGTGTGGCACAACACTTCAGGGTATCATTATATATTACACTATTTATTATTATTTCATTAGTAATAGAATCACTATCATTATCACTGCTTACAATAGGACCTCAGACAGGCAAAGAAAGTTAACCTTCCCATGGCACCCTCATATCCTTTGCTTT
Source organism: Haplosyllis leylae (assembly GCA_038406175.1). Classification (NCBI taxonomy): domain Eukaryota; kingdom Metazoa; phylum Annelida; class Polychaeta; order Phyllodocida; family Syllidae; genus Haplosyllis; species Haplosyllis leylae. Next base: position 1,510 of record JBCAUG010719834.1, on the reverse strand, counting down.
TGTGTGACACTGACTACATTTAATTGCTATTATTTGCTCATTTATGACACTGAATGGTGCCCGTTCATGTTATTGAATACCCCTTGCTTCAACTGTTGTGTCAGACCACACTTTTTATTACTTCACATACTTAAGGTTCAAAAATGAAATATTTATATATTTAACAAGTGAATTTCTATTATGCAGTCACTGCTGTCAACAAGGAACGTGATACTAAAGTTACAGATTGTGAAGAAACAATTGAGATGGGAATTTGCAAGGTTACTACACTTTTGGACACAGTTATTGGTGTGTTGCACATTATTTTGTGCTATCAGGCATAATAAATTAATAGTGCTATCTTGATCTTATCAATATTTGTGTAAATGCATGCAATTTAGTGCCCCAAATAATGAAAATCGTTGTCTATCATTAAAGAAATGACTTGATCTTGTCTTAAATGTACAGTGTTTTTGTATTATTGACAGGATTCTTGCAACTAAGATTGCAAATTGTTAAGCTCCTTACTGGAAGGTCATGTACTATTCGGGGGACTGACTCCGACACCCTGCTTCACATACCCGACGGGGTGTACGCAGTTCTTCTTGGAAACATCCACACAGATCCGAACAAGTTCCAGAACCACATTCCCAAAAACGATTGTCTGGTGGCTCCCATCTGTGAATACCACCTGCAGCCATTTATTGGAAAACTTCTCCCAAAAGATGCAAAGTACACACTTTGTTTACCTCACATAATACAAAATGTTCAGCAAGCCTCAAAGAGTGTAAGAATCAGGGTTGGAGATATTCATAGCAATGCAATCCTACCTGTTGACAAAATCCAAATGAACCGATTTGAAATTGACCAAAGGTATGTCACCATACATACGAGTCATTTTAGTGGCTACATAGTCACAGCTGAAGGAATCAACTGCTGCAGTAAAATCATAAATGTGATACTGTTTGGGTCATTGATGAATAACCCAGTGAAGAAACCATCTGTCACTGTCAAAGTCTACTTCTCAAGTATTCACAGCCAAATAAAAGACTATGAATCGGTAAGAAAATCAAGTATTAACGATATAAATGATTTCATGTGTAACATTTCCATCATCTTAATACATAATTTTTATTGATCATGATCATTTCTGACACACTGAATAACAAATACAAATTTTATCGCAACTGTGCTGCACTAATGAATATGAATATGGCAGATAGACCTGGACATTTCTGCTTTCATGCATTATGAACTCCACTTTGAGTTAATCAGCCATGTATTTTTATGTCTGAGACTGCGAGATCTCTCTATGGTTACTGAAATTAACTTAAATTATCTTAGTCTGTGAATCAAATAGTACACAAACAATTTTAACCCTTGGCACGCCAGTCGAGACTACGGTCTCGCTTGCTGTTTTTCCCGTACCACCGCATCTTATACACTTTTACATGATAGTGCTTTACATGATAAAGCATCAGTTATTTATAGAGCACAATATTTTTAGGCAGACTTCAACTATGTTGCCTTC
>JBCAUG010719823.1:0-12643 GCA_038406175.1 Haplosyllis leylae | reverse complement strand
ACTAACTCCCTCTCCGCCATCATGGCCAACCGCTTAATAACTCTTGATTTACAGCAGCAGTGGATGTCAAACACCATGGTGCGATGCCCTTCGATCCGTTTAGCGTTCATGCTTCTCGAATTATTTACTTCTCGAATTCAAGTGAAGTAGGAAGAAGAATTAAAATTAGATTCGGGAACAGAATCCAATTTTTGTCCAAGACCTTATCCAATTTTTCTTCTTTTTTTGCGGGGGGGGGGAAGTTCAAGTCTCTCCCGAAGTGTATGAAAAATCCAACCCAGTTGAATGGACAGGGTAGGGATATCAGTATCCCAACTAGCGGTTTATTGCCAGTCAAGATTCATTTTCGGATGTCCAAATCTTCCTCATGCATAAAAACGATTAATGAGCTGAGATTACAGAAAATATATATCTTTGTTCACACAAAAATCAGTTGTTAATACAATTCCAGTTATTTAATTCTCTTGAATATCAAATATGGGAAGGGGAACTATGGACATACAAACAAATTCCCTTTGTCTGCAATTCGTTTAAATTGATGAGACTTGTAGTGTAGCTCGGATTTCGTTTTAAAAGTTGGATATCGTGCTCATCATAAACAGGATGTGCGTTTACTGGGGACGCTGTTTTTCGTAGAGTGGCTCATATTGTCATTAAGAAGTCTTGATTATCTTCGTCGTATTCTGGCTGTAGTTTAGGTGGGCGTAACGTCTTGATGAGGCATTTCCAGAACCGACGTTGTTTTTTGTCGTTACGTTGGGGCCATTGGATGTAGGTTTGTGTGGCGAATAAGCAGACCAGCTCTGCTGTGACATATCTTTTCTGTATAGGTTCCAGCAAGATCGGAACAACTACTTCCCTAAAAATACAGTGTGTTGTTTGCAAAAGAATCATGATGAGTACCAGGAAAACAGGAATTCATCTTTGTAAATCATGGCTGTTTGCATGAGTAATCTTGAAAGGATTAGGGTCAATGGCTAGTGGACATTAATTGCTCAGCATGCCCAAGATGTACATCAAACATTTCCAATGTATAAAAGAACCCAACACCTTTCAGTGTAGTTCTTCCCATTGAGAGAATTAATGTAAGGATTCTAAAGCCCAACTGATGTTCTTTCCAACAGAAATGTGCCTGGCCTGCAGTACCTATAATCTCTCAAGACTTGAAAAACGTACCTGCGAGTCGTATGCTGAGCCAGTGACATTTCCATTTCTGCCCATTTACTGCGAGCGAAGTTGTTTGACAGAACAAGAACCGTTTTGCGACTCATCTCAATACTGTTCACAATGTTTCCTATGATAGTTCTTCCGGCCAACCAGTTCCTAAAAATACAAGGAAGCTGTAAAGCAAAGAAGCACTGGAGAATCAAATTAGCAGAAGTAGAAACCATCTATCAATTGCTACTAGGAACTGTTGACCTTTGATGGAGACAGAGTCTTATTCCAGCTTTATATTCCACTTTTGGCAGCAGTTCATGTACAACCCAGTCCTGGTCCTGATGTGCGTAGGAGACGAAAGCGTCAAACACATAGCGTCCTTCTTCCATTTCGCGTTCCTTAGCTCTGCGATCTCGAACCAAATGCATCCAATACCTGAACATAGAATTTGTTCAAACACTTAACACAGAGTGCAGAAGAATTTCAACCATTGATCCCTGAAAGTGTAAATATAACTTTAATATTTTGTTGTGCTGATCATTTATCTTTTTGTGGAAAATCCTAGTGGGCCACCATTTTTTAAAATTAACTTACAAGAGACTTAGAATCTTACCTGATGTACCATCTTAACCTGTATAGTTCAGTTGCCGAAGCAACAAGGCACATGTAGGAAACCAGTCCAAACCAGTACACGTAATAAAAGGTGAAAGACATGCACTCCCCCTCAAGATGAAGATTCATCAGTGGAACTTTGTTTTTCTGTTTTGGGGGAATGCAAATTGTTGAGTCCAGTCGTCTAACATAAACATGTCTGAGACGTATCCAGTCAGCAAACCATTGGATGCGACAGTCACAAGCAAAAACATTGCTGGACGCATCCAGTAGCTGTAGATTTGGCAGATTATCGATGATCTCTCTGTTTAACGTTAACAACTGGTTCTCCATTATCGTTAGGTCCCTTAGTTTTTTATGACTATGAAACAAAATTGGATCTAGTGTGGAGAGAGAATTGCTTGACATTGAGAGGATAGTCAGGTTTACCATGTGTTCAAAGATATCCTTGGGAATTTTCTTCAAACCAACTGCTATAATCTGTAAAACAGTAAGTTTGTGTAGTGGTTTGAACAACTTTGCAAAGTCTGTTTTGATATTGGTGGTAAGTCGTCCGTTGTAAGAAAGCACAAGGTTCTTCAAGTTCGGGGCACTTGCAAATGCTGCCTGATCAATGAACACAATGTCATTGTTATCAAGGAGTAGGTCTGTTAGCTGCTGAAGACCAACGAACGCTGCGGGAGTAATAGTGCTAATCTGATTGTGGCTCAGTATAAGAGTTTTCAGGTTTGAACCATTTCTGAAGAGTGGGTGATGAAGTGTGGTTATTTTATTACCATCCAAATTAAGTTTTTCCAACATTTTGTATCCATCCAAGCTATTTTTCCACAGCCATGTAATGAAATTTCTCTTTAATACAAGGCATTTTAAGTTACTGAGATTAGCATCCGTGCCATATGGAACTCTAGCAAGTCTATTTTTTGCCAGATCAAGAGTTATCAGTTTGTTGTGAGGAGGAAATGCATTTTTCTCTATTGTTTGAATCCAATTTGACTGTAAATCGAGATATTGCAAATTTGGCAAAAAATAAAAAATACCAGATGGAAGTTTTTCAATTTTGGAACCCCTCAATCTTAAATATTGCAATGTTGTATTAGCAAAATACTGGAACGTCATGTTGTTCAAGCCAGCAAAATTGCTATTATCTAGAACTAATCTTGTTAGGTTCCTTGAAAGACGCAGTCCATAGAAAGCCTTCTCGAGCAAGGCTGCAGTGACGCTCCGTGAGTTCCACCCTTTCATTGTCAGGAACTCTAGATTTCTGGAAATTAAAGGCACATAATCTAATTGCATTAGAATTATAATGGTCTAATTCTTTGGCTCGTGAACAGAAAGTTAGAAATCTCACCAAGTCACTAAGTTTTGAATTTGTATTTATTTGAAATAAACTCAAACATTCTTACCTGAAAGGCAGGAATGAATCAGCCTCCACATTCCGCAGACGACAATCATCCAAATTCAATTCTTTAAGATTCCGTAAGTTAAGTCCAATGAAGGAACTATTGTAGAGATTGTACAGAGGGTTGCGACGTACATTGAGACTGGTCAAATGTGTTAGATTTAGAAATTGAAAGTTCAGTGTGCTGGGATTTAGATTGAGGCTTTGGATGTCCAGATATTCCAGGTGAATCAGATTTTTGATGGCAGTATTTGGAACCAAATTGAGTTTATTATTTCCTAAAGTTAGAGATATTAGACCAGGAATATGGATGAATGCCTCTTGTTCCAAATTACTCAGTTTATTGTTCTGTATGTCTAGCTTTCTTAAGCGAGGAAGCCACTTGAAAACGTTAGAGGATAGTTCCTTTAGCCCCACACTGTTCAAAACCATCTCTGTTATGGAACTGTTCCTCAGTGAATAGAAGTCTGATTCCTGAATTGTTCCAAGATAATTGTGCGAAATGTTAGTGCAGGACAAATTTGACAGTTCTGTGAAACACTTGTCGAATTTCGCCTTTGTAAGTTTATTTGAAGCTAGATCCAAGATCTGAAGCTTCTTCAGCAAACAGATATTTTGTGATGGAATAACATTGAAAGAGTTTTTACTCAATTTAAGCTCAGTCAAGTTGGGTATTCCCACAAATGTATCATTTGAGAAGAATTGTATTTTATTATCAGTTAAATCTAACTTCTTCAGTTTACTTAATCTACGAAAATATTTGCCATCTACTGTTGATATATTGTCACATTTCAGCCATATTGTGCGTAAAGTCCTTCTGCCCCTGTCATTTTTTGCAGGTTTCAGTGCAGGTATATTGGACTTGTACAAGCTCAAAAAAACCGTGTTCATTGGAAGTCTTGGCATTACTCCCCACGAAGTCTTCTTGTCGCACATTACCGACCATTCCGTTACATTTTTGGTTTCTGTGCTGTCCATCGAGACTAAAATTTAAAAAATATCATTGCAAAACATTTTCTCTTACTGCTACATGTTTACTATGGATGCAAGATAGACCTTCTTTTCTCTAACCACTCCAATTTGATAGACGAATCCACACCAACTAGTTGTCTATTTGGATATTGGTAAGTTTATTGTTAGACTAATCATTTGATTAATTTCTAATTTATGGCTATTATATTTGTATTAGTCCCGTGGTGGTTACTTTTCTTTTGCAACAAAAATCCTTTTTCGCTGATTGAATATGAAAGAAAAAGAAATTGTTTTGTTTCTGTTCTTACCTTCGCATCTGCATCTCCATGGGCATCGGATCCTGTTTCCGTTGTTTGATTCCGTATATGACAAGGTTTGGCTCCAAAGAAAGAAATGCACAATTGTTAACAATTGTAAAGCACTCAATGGCGGCATCTTTGCGGCGTGTGCACGTTTTTCCTACGAAACAATGCCTTTTCTTCTGTTTTATGACTGTAAACAATTTTGGTTATTCCTTATACCATTTATGCTGAGACCAATGCCTACAGGCAAGTGATCAACGACTCTCGAAATCCACACAATTTGAGTACTGCACATGGCTGCACATGATTTTTAATACAGTTCAGATCAGGACGTACAATGCAGCTATTGGAAGTGTTGGTTGAGAGACCACCACTTCTTGTTTCAACTGGATAAGCCCTTCAAACCTTGCCCTCACAAAATATGTTCCTCCAAAAACAGTATGGGTTTTCCCAGAATGATTTGGGGCAATTTGTTTGTTACAGTGGTGAGTGTAAAAATCCCAGTTTTGCAGATTAAATTTCATGATCTGTGGTCGGAAAGCGTTTTTCACTAGTTCCTGCTTTCAAAACAGAAGGAGGCGCCCGAACGGTTTGTACTGATTTTTTCTGATCGTCGCACCAAGGTCAATTCGAATTAAAGCAAATTCATAAACATACCTTCCCTTACCCCATCCCTGACCAGACATCCAGGGTTTATTTTAACTCGATAACGAAGAGGACTATTTTCTGTGTGTTACTGAAAACATGATAAAAACGCTAGAGGTTGATAAGGGTATAGAATTATTTGATGATGTGGGAGATTCTTCTTCAAGGATACCTGAGAAGATCCTGTAAAGTTTCTGAAGATGAGCGCTGAAATATTAAAGTTTTTCAATGATATAATAATGATACAAGCATTTTGTTGTGGATAAGAATGATCGAGAATCAGATGACAAGTGGCACAGTGGCGCCTGTAGATTGAGAAATAAAAGTACAATTATTCTTTGGGTTCTTTCATAACATCGAAACTGACTTAAAAGTTTTGTTTCAGATGAAAATGGACGGGCCTCCTCCCTGTGTGGTTCTTCATGCCTGCTCCTTCTTGTGGGGGGGTGGGGTGGGCAGAGTCTCGTCCCTGCCTGGTCCTGAGGAGGAGGGGGGTCGTGGGTGGGAGAGCAGGGATGGCGTGGGTTCACTGTTAGACCAGTTTCGGACTTAAAGTGGCGTCTGGCCTGGGTTTCAAATCTTGGCCGGGGTGGATCCCCTTCCTTGCTTTATTCTTCGGATTCAGAATTTTTTTAAACTCTTACGCCAATTGTTAATACAAGAACGGAAAATGCAAAAAAAAAAAATTCCACCATGATTGAGTGCACACTTAATTCCCAGTAGAAATGTAACAAAATGCAAATACCTTATCAAGTACCCATTGACGTAATCACAGACCAACACAAGAATATACATAGACGTTGGGTGAAAAATGACTCCATATGTGTTGGAACATTTGAGTGTAATAAGGTTAATAAAGAACGCACAAGATCCAGTTTGAAGGCGTTACTAGGGAAGAATTGCGGCAAGCCATTTCTTCCCCAGTCTTAACACTACACAGGAAGTTTAAGCAGTGCAAAGGAGACATGGAAATAATGTCTGTCAATTATGTATTATTCGGTTAATTTATATTTTGATTCAAGATTGTCGCGGGAATATGAAAGTTGCATGAGTTTTTCACAATCACACAAAGTTGGCAATGTTGGCATTATTGCCAACTTTGTATTCTCATACATTCACAGTTTTCTGCTCCATTTGCACCAAATGATGTTAGTAAATGTGAAATTCGAAATCAAGGGATGTATGAAAATTACATTTCATGGAAGCAAATTTTATTGGATGACTTGATTTTGAATGGCACAGCTAAAACGAAGTTGGCAATGTTGGCACTATTGTATTGTTGGATGTTTGTGAAAACCTCTATTAGCGTCAGCTTTTGTGTAAGTTTCATTGTAGGTCTACATGTTGTAAAAATTAAGAAATACATTGTTCCCACAGGGTTGCCACGGCAAAGGGAAATCCAGGAAAACAGGGAATTTGGATGTTCATTTTTCTAGACCGGGAAAACACAGGGAATTGGCATAAAATATTAAAAATTTGTTTTTACACAAAGAATTTGCCTCAAACACGGCAATAATTTTGACGTTTCAAAAATTAAATGATGTTCATGGATCTTTCTGTGATCATTTGACTTTTGTAGTACATTTTGAGTAGGTAAACTGGGAAATGGAATGATGCTATTATTTATAGATGATTGATTGTAGTTTAGAGAGGATTACCTGATAGTTTCATGAATGTTGTTTAATGAAGAAAAGGACATACGAAAAATACAGGGAATTTTTATCTCCATCGGATGGAAAAGATGATCATTTAAGCTGGTTTGAGGTCGATTTTAAGTCTGAACATTTTTGTACTGAATAAGCTTATAATAATCTTCTGGGGACATACTAGGGTAAACATTGACCTGAAATACTCTGTCCATGGGTCTTAATTGTGTTTGAAGTTAGTTTGCAGTTGGTTTGAACAGCCTGAGGAAAGTGATTTTTACCATTTCCAAGATGGGGGTTTTAGGAGCAATTGTTTTGCGCAAATTAGGACTATTAGTAACACCATTTGACGGAGGCATTGGTGGAAAAGGGGCCGTAGAGGACCCCCGGCCCCACTTCTTCATCTTTATGTAGTTTTTTTTGGAAATATTGGCTGAATAATAGGTTTTTGTCGCCCCCTCCCCGGACTGGGGCTCCCGTGTTGCAAATCCTGGATCAGTCCCCGAGAGGTTGCTTGCAATAGCAGGCTGTTTGAGTATTAATGATGTCTGATATCTTTGCTAAAATTACAAATAAATCTCTTGTGACCTCATTTGTTACTTCCACTTTAGAACTTCCTGCCCTTGATACAAAGTTGTCACTAGAAGTTCGCATATGCGCATTCATTTCAATGCGGAAGGCGTAATGGAAATAGATGAGGGGAAGTTAGTGGAAAGTTTTACCAGCTGATGGTCTTCAGTTGTAAGCTTTATGAAAATGCTGCAAATGGTCAGTCTATACACTGTAAGGAGGTTCGGTTACAAAAATTCCACCTGATCCAGAAACTGATAATATTGGGCATTGTGAACCTGAACAACAAAGAAATTCCTTCAAAGTTACATTGGTTACTTGTCGTGAGTGTCGAGAATAACAAAGAAACTTCTTCTGACAATGTCACTTTGCGAACGCAATGTTTAATTAAAGTGGGCTGTGTTGCATGTTGTTCCATGTCACGGCAGCAGTTCAAACCCGTCACACATTTTATTCAATTGACGGCACTCAGTACCTCATAAACCGAAGATGTATTGATTCCATCTTGGTGTCGCGTAGAATAAGAAAAACAGGCAATAGGTTGTTCTTGTTCATTTTAAATGCAGTACTGCGCATATATTCAAGGCAAGGTAACATGTTTTATCATATCATGTAGAGATTTCTTTCAGAAAATATTATTTTTCCCAAATCCACACAGTAAATATCTGTACATGTCGACATAATTTGCAACATAACATACATGTATCACACACAGTAAAAAATCGCGAGCGGGACCTTGATGGTTTAGTAATACACATGCGATATAGTTTACATTAATCAACACTACAAAGTTCCCTGGAATAAAAGAAGAAACGTCATTATTATTAATAATAATTATACAGTCAACATAGAAGCAAGCACATGTATGCGAATTCATCAATTTTGGATTAGTTAAATTCATTTCAATGAAGGTTGGTTAAATATCATCTGGGGAAGTTATAAAATCATCTTTTTCATCTTCATAAACAGGCTTCGCCTTGCGTGGACGCAAAGCCTTAATGAGAGCGGCCCAAAACGTCCTGCGTTGTCTCTCATCATGTTGTGGCCACTTGATGTAGGTTTGTGTTGCGAATAAGCAAACCATTTGTTCTGTCACATATCTCTTCTGAATTGGCTCCAGAAGGATTGGTACAATTACATCCCTGAAAAACAACATGTAATGAAATAATGCGGGTTACAAAAAGGGCTGTTGAGTTGTTGGGCTTGGTGTGGACACCGGGTGTGCGTTTTGGTCTGAAAGGTCCTAACCATGGCTCTACATTCAGTATCTTTCGTAGGAGAGGGCGCTAACCCTCTTGGGGTGGGGGAGGCGCCAATAGACACAACAAAGTAATACTGGAAGTTCTGTGAAACGTACCTCCGTGTTGTCAATAATTTATTCTGAGCATATAACATTTCCGTGTCTGCCCATGTGCTGCGAGCAAAGCTATTGGACAAAACCAGAACCGTTTTGCGGCTCTTCTCAATACTGTTCACAATGTTTCTTATGATGGGTTTCCCAACCATCCAGTTCCTGAGAATAAAACAGAAGAAGAATACCTTTCAGTTCAAGGTGTACCATCAGCATTTACAATAGACAGAAAATTGATGTCCTTTAACTTGAATATTAAGTAACCTTGACCTTCAGATGATTTTGACATTTAAAATAAGTTTTAGTGGAATACACACACACAGAAATAAAGGCTAGTTAAAATATGTCATTTTGTCATTTGACCTTGACCCAATGACCTTTATACTTAAACTTGGCCTAGTTATGGCCAAGAAATATCCGTACATGGATCACATCGTTTTTAAGATGTTAAGTAAAGTCATTGATTGTCATTTCAAATAAATATTTTGACACGTAGTGTTATGATACTTTGCTATTCCCAATCTCATTTGACTGGATCAAAACATGAGTTAAACAGCTTTTACTGTCATTGTTACTTTAAAATATTGGGGTGTTGCGTTGGAACCACATTTCCTCCCTTCCTTGGGAAGCACATTCGAAAAATGTTTTATTGTTTGAGGAAAACTTAAATCACTGCCAACAGAAATCAGGGAATGTAAAAAACTTGTTCGTTGCCATCAAATGTTATGTTAAGCTTTTACCTTTCATGGAGACAGAGTCTTATTTTGGCTTTGTTTTCCACTTTTGGTAGCAGTTCGTTTATGACCCACCCGGCGTCCTCATTTGCATAGGAGACGAAAGCGTCAAACACATAGCGTCCTTCTTCCATTTCGCGTTCCTTGGCTCTGCGATCTCGAACCAAATGCATCCAATACCTGAACATAGAATTTGTTTTCAGAGAAAACCCTTATATTTACCAGAATTCCTTTCAAATATCAATTAGTCGAAAGAATTTCAGCTCGTGAGAGGAACCATTTCTAACATTGAAGATTATTCCCCTTTCCCAGAGACTCCCAAATTTTATCGGAAAAGACCTTTACCAGTACACGTAGAAAGTCCACAAAAATGGATTTACCTAAAAAAGACGATTTGGCCATCGCAACCCCTTATCTAACTTTGCGGTCCCAGTTAGTTTTTTTGATTAACAAGCTACTTCGAAGTAACAATCGTACCTGATGTACCATCTCAGTCTGTACAAAACACTTGGCAAAGTGACCAGAAATATGAAGGAAGCCAGTACCGCCCAGCATGCGTGGTAGAAGGTGTATGACATACACTCCCTCTCAAGGTGAAGATTCAGCAGTGGAACTTTATTTTTCTGCTTTGGAAGAATACAAGTTGTTGAATCCATACGTCGCACGTAAACGTATCCAAGACGTATCCAGTCAGCAAACCACTGGATGCGACAGTCACAAGCAAAAACATTGCTGGACGCATCCAGTAGCTGTAGATTTGGCAGTTCTTCGATGACCCCTCTGTCTAAGGTTAAGAACTTGTTTTTCATAATTGACAGTACCTTCAGATTTTGTTGATTTTGGAACAAAGTTGGACTCAGTGTGGTAAGAAAATTGCTTGACATTGTGAGAATAGTCAAATTTGTCATGTGTTTGAAGGTGTTCTCAGAAATCTCGGTCAAGCCGAGTCCTACTAGATGTAGATAGGTCATTTTTTGTAGTGGTCTAAGCAACTTTTCTAAGTCTATGTGTGTGGAAAGTCCATCATTAAAATTAAGCATAACTGTGGTCAAGTTCGTAATATTTGCAAATGCGTCCTCTTCAATTTTCCAGAGGTCATTGCTATCAAGGTAGAGGTCTGTTAGACGCTTAAGACCTACGAATGCCACTCTGGGGATTTCTTTTATTTGGTTGCCACTCAGATGAAGAATTTTCAAATTTGAACCATGTCGAAAGAATGGATCATAAATTTTAGTTAAGTGATTGCTATCCAAATCGAGTTCCTCTAGCATTTTGTAACCGTCCAAACTGTCTATCCAGAGCCAAGCAATTGAATTTTTCCTCAACACTAGGCATTTTAGATTCTGCAGATTTAGTTCTGTGGCGTTTGGAACCTTGTACAGCCTGTTTTTTGCCAGATCAAGAGTTATCAGTTCATTACGAGGCGGGAATGCATTTTTCTCTATTGTCTCAATGAAGTTTGACTGCAAATCAAGATGTTGCAAATTTGGCAAGGAATGGAAAGTTCCAGAGGTCAGTGTCGAAATTTTGGAACCTCTGGATCTGAAAATTTGCAGTGATGTATTCGCTAAATGCTGGAACGTTTTGTTGCTTAGGCCAGACAAATTAGAATCATCCAGGGTTATATTCTTTAATTTCCTTGAAAACCGCAGGCCATAGAAAACCGTCTCAAACAATTTTGCAGTGACATCCCTCATAGTAAATCTCATTGTAAACTCCTCCAAGTATCTGAAATGAAAAACGTATTTGTAAATTGTAAAGTGATTTGTATCTTGACTTGTCTCACAAGGCCTCAAAGCCTTGACCAGCTGTGCTAGGGGACGTCAAAACATGGCTTTGATTTTTTTTGGTAAACAAATATAAGAAATGTTTACAATTTCCATATTCTCACTTTTTTTATGTTGTTGGGATTTTGAGATTCAATTTTATACAATAAACAAGAAAGTCCTCCTGCGTGAATGCAAGAGGCATACCGCCCGCCGCGTAGCTGACCTATCCTTGACTTGGAACGGGGGTTACCCCACCTGACTTGTACCGGGGGGTACCCCAGTCCTGGGCGGGGGTACCCCAGTCCTGACTGGGGGGGTACCCCAGTCCTGGCCGGGGGGTACCAGGGGTACCCCCCCCCCGTGGACTGACAAAGTGAAACTATTACCTTCCCTCATACTACGTGCGCGGGCGGTAAAAATTCTTACCTGAAAGGTAGGAGTGAATCAGTCTCGACATGATGCAGGCTGCAGGCATCCAAAACCAATACTTTGATGTCTGTTGAATTTTTGAGCCCAATGAAGGAGCTATTGTACAATTTGTACAGGTCATTATGGCCTATGTAGAGGTGGCTCAGATGCGTTAACTTTTGAAATTGAAAGTTTAATCTTCTGAGATTCAGGAATTGTAGATCCAGATATTCCAAATGAATGAGATTTTTGATGGCAGAATTCGGAATTTTCTTGAGTTTGTTTTTAATTAAATTCAGTGATGTTAGACCAGGAACGTGAACAAATGCATCTGGTTCCAAGTAAGTTAGGTTGTTGTTGTGTATGTCAAGCCTTCTGAGACGAGGCAGCCATTTGAAAATATTTGGCGATAATTTCCCTAGCCCCACATTACTCATGTACAGTTCTTTTCCGTAGTGAATAAAAGTCGGACTCTTGAATTGTACCAATAGAATTGTGCGAAATGTCAAGGTAGTACAAATGTAACAGTTCTGTGAAACATTTGTCGAATTTCCCACTTGTCAGATGGTTTGAAGCCATTTGTAGGTTCTCCAGTTTCTTCAGCAAACAGATATTTTGTGATGGAATAACACCGAACGAGTTGTAACTCAATATGAGTTCAGTCAAGTAGGGAATTCCTATAAATGTGTTATTCAATAAGATTTGTAATTTATTATCTGATAATTCTAGCTTCTTCAGTTTGTCCAATCCCTGGAAATAATTGCCGTCCACTGCAGATATGCTATTATAATTCAGGCTTATTGAACGCAAAGTTCTCCGGCCTCTATCATATTCAGCAGGCTTTAGTACAGGTATATTGGACTTGTATATGTACAAGGAAACGGTATTTTCAGGAAGTTTTGGCATCACCTTCCATGAAGTCTTCCTATCGCATTCGACCGCCCATTCTGTAGTGTTGCTGCTAACTGGGCTGTCTGGTTCGGCTAAAATGAAAAATCATATGACTGTGTTTAGCACAGGTTTTAGTTTCAGGTTTTGGGTTCTGGATTTGAGTTTCAGGTTTCAGGTTCAACATCA
>JBCAUG010719812.1:0-12644 GCA_038406175.1 Haplosyllis leylae | reverse complement strand
TCCAGTGCACAAACTAACACCCATGAACAACTGCTGTCACCCCCTGAGATTAAATGACTCTTGCTCTCCTCACTAGCTAGGTGAAAGCTCATTTGTGACTGGTAGTGAGCTTAAGACAGTAAAAACCCAAAATCAGCTAAATAGTAAAAGTTGGTGACAAAAAGTGTCACAGAATTTAAAGATAAGTCATCACTGTGACATTTCTCCAAACGTTCTACACGAGTAACATTTTTTATTGTATCTATTGCAGAAATTGGGGTCCAGTGAAGCAGACGTGAGTGGTGATAACGGCCATACTAGCCTTGCGAGATGTCTTGAGGATCTACCTTGTACAGCGGTGAGTACACTTATATAACCAATGTGTCATTGAACGCATTGATTTCTGACCGTTGTTACTAAAAGAAACGGCCGTTCTTTCTTTGAATTTAGCAATTTGTATTTCTTTTTCAAAATATTGTTAAAGTTGGAAGAAAAGTATCGCTACAGCTTAATTAAGACTGTTCGAGTTTTTGTTTTCTCGCTGCCTGTTTTGACATTACACGTCAGTAGATTATTGTACATCTGGTGGTGACAAGATGCTTGTTAATGCTGCTTGATGTCTCACTTCATCATCTGCTCAGTTCCTAATCACAATAAGTAAAATTACTGTTCCCTATATTTCCACTTAAATTCATACACATCAATTGAAATGCCTCACTCTTGTCTTTCAAGACTGCTACATAACTCTAATGAAGATGCAATGTGGATTCATTGTCCTCAAAACCAATTGCACTCTGCAATTCAATGCAAAGTTTGCCAACCACTTTGTAGTTAATGGATAAAGATTGTTGATGAAACATTTATTGCTCCGCTTTCATACTATCTTGTGCAACATTTCTCAAAAATGTTTGATAAAGTAGACGAAACTATTTCCGAGCAAGACATGAAAATCTCTTCTGAGGAAAGTTCCCACCTCATACATTGTATGTATTCATGAGAGATTAAATTTTGAAAACCCTTTACTCAGTATATTTAGGGTCAAACCTTTCTTTATTACAATCTACCCCTTGGGTACAAGAGAAACAAACCAGATTCGAAGAACGAAATTAATTTAGATGGACCCATGAAAATAGGCTTGCAAATTAGAGTTTGTATTCAAGGGATTTTATTGTTACTTTATTGCGAAGGATGTCCATTAGGTAAAGCAGGCAAACTTTTCTCATACACAGTCCCTGCGCAGGTTCCATGAATCCCTTAATATTGAATCCAAGATTTTCGGTGACACCCAGCCTTATCAGATTGCATTTGCTTTTCCAGACAATGATAGATATGTGAAATATATGAAAGGACAACATTATTAGCACACGGAACTAGATTGCGTCCCCGGTAATTACAACATAGCCCCTGAGAAAATATTGTCAGCAAAGAAGAGTTGGAGAGTTATTGGGGATGGCTTAGCATGTAATATCCATCTGTTGCTCCACTTCAACATCTTCATATTTACTCAGATGCCTTTTTATTCCACTCTTTGTTTTCCCCAATCACTTCGTTTCCAACAGTAAATTGGATGTCATTTTCATGTTGCCTTTATTCATGTGTCTGCTTTATTCATATGCAAAATGTCAGGTTGCATCAACAGTTTGTACATATTTCTGTTTTTACTTTAAATTCCACTTTGAAGTTGTTCAGAAATGAATATACCTTTGGAATGACCCATTAAGACCAAACTATTGAATAAGGAAGAAATGAGGTGAATTCGCGAGACAAATTGAGTAAAATTGAGTAATTAGAGCCCGGGCTACGGTTCTGTATTCATCTCACTGTCTGACGAGTATGATCAGCATCGTCAAGAGCATCCAGTCTTCGTATTGCCAATACAGTGGTAAATTTTCAAGTTGCAGCACTGCAGGTGTTTCCATAGCATTAACCCTTGCAATCTTATGTTGACCACCAAGACTAATAATTCATGTGTATCGCTTTTTACGTATTGAAAATCGCCTTTCTTCACAAAAGCACCCATGTCCTGCTTGGAACGAGAACGTTTGCATTATGTGTGACAGCAGTGTTGCTTTTCTGTGTTCACGACGCTAATCATGTAACACAGTCCAAGATGCCTGTTTGCGCCCTTCGTCACACAGTATTGAATACTGGTCATCTGTAAATCTAACCTACAAATCAGTTAAAACTTAACTGAAGGCAATGTTGTGACCATGCAGTGCTTCGCGATAAAACAAGGTTCATGGAACATTACAATTGTTATTGGATTCAGAAAGTCGTGAACGACAAATTGGCCGAAGTATACTTTGTTACTGCTGGCTCATTAAGAGTCAGCTAATTCATTAACAGTGCAAGGATTTTAAGAGGGTGGTTGGGGGAAATCAGAATTTATGTTAGTGAGACTGTTGCAACAAATAATCTGATTGGCTCTAGTGGGGGCTTTAATCAGTCAGATTGGCATAAAGATTTTGAAAAAGGTTTTCTATGGGATGGTGGGGAAAATTCAGGATTTTATGTTAATTAGGCTGTTACAGCTAAGGGCCACAAGGAAGTGCAAAAATGTAGAAGTTGTACAAGAGGCACAAAGGGAGCATGAAGAGGTGCAAGATGCTACAGTAGGGTGCCAGCTGACTGAAGGGAGGGAGGTTTGAGAGGGTGATGAGGGGAAATCAGGATTTTATTTCAAAAAGGCTGTTGCAACCAAGCAGACTGATTGACTATGGTGGGGAGCCTTAATGTCACAGGCTGCACTGGGCCTGGAACCTTTCACAAAGAGGAGATGCCTTTTAAATGAGCCACAAATACTTGAATCTCTTTTACATCACAGTTTATTGACCATATGATACATAAAGTCAATCACAGTTTATAAAACCCTTTGAGCACAGCAAATTAAACCTTGAAGCAATAAAACCAAAATGCAATTACTGTACCTGGAATGCCAGTGGAAGCCACAAATAGACATTTTGTAGAATTAGTGTTGAGCAAATATAAAATATATGAATTTTGGCACAAAGTGCACAACAGGTCTGATCAGTGAAAGAACCCAAGAGCAACTGAAGAGTCAAGGGCTGGAAGTCACAAGGGGTGCCACAAGAGCCAATCAGAGCTCATGGAAAATTCCAAGGTAAACTGGGCCCTGGATAGAAATTACTGAATCCTGGATATCTACTAAAAAATCATCAAACTGAATAGTCAGAGAAGGTCAATCTAATAACTTACTGTATCCATTGCCATATACGGTCATTATGGTAAATATGCTAATTAACATGACCTTAAATGATAAATATGTTAATTATCTTCCCAATCACAACTGGGGACACTCCTGGGGCCTGGAAATAGCCAAATAACTGTTGCAAATAGCATTTGATTGGCTGGAATTCCTGGGGAAATTCCATGAATGACATCATTTCCCAGAATGAGGCAGATTGAATGATCATAACTTTCCAGCAGTCAGATACCTGTCACACACTAATTATTACTTAATTACTGCTAATTAATCGATTAGAAGTCCAAAAGTACTTGAATTTAAAGTTTAGAAACAGTAAATGATACTGTCAATGGTTGCAGTATAAAAGAAAAATAGAGAGTTGTTTTGCCAAAGACAGTGAACGTGCAGTTTTGATCTTAAAACTTACACTATGACATTAACTAATAGAAAATCTCAACCATTCAGACTACTAACTACGCAAGGAGGCACAAACGAGGAAGTGCATGGAGTATGAGGGGGTACAAGGTGGGATCAAGTTGGTGGTGACAGAGGATATAATATTTGAGAGGACTGAAGACCTTAATGTTACAATAACAACCCATATGAGCTAGCAAGTGGAATTCTTCATCTCCTTGATATTTTGAGGCGTTCACCAACTACAACTTTTTTCCGCAATCACAATGAAATGGTACAGCAGCTACATTTTACAACTTCACTATGATCAATTGAAAGAAAAACTGTAAAATGGCTATATCGTAGTGGTTTGCAACTATTGTTTTGTGGCACTGTGTGAAAGCGTGTAATGTCACGGACACGTTTCAATAGAAGACTATGTACAGCTTGTCAGAAATGCACTCACCTTCCATGTAGGCAATCTGGTTAGTGTATTATGCAATAAATAAGCTGGTTAAAGGCTGTCAGCGGTGATAACCCTACAATTCAGTAGTGTCATCCATCATAGGACCCTTAACTGGCCAAGGCCTTTAACAGGGCTAGTTTCCACATGCATACCCACTTTAGACTGGGGGCTCCGATCTGCCTGTCCCCAGTCTGATCTCAACCTCCCAAATTTGATTTGCGTCTCCTGTCTCGAACATTACCTCGCTCTAACTGGATTACAATAATTACGATACATGGGCGTAGTGGGGCCTTAGCGCAGAATTATTGTACCAACATAGGCTCCTACTTGTGCCTATCTTGTCACATATATAGTAGACATTTTCATACATTGTGAAAATTGAATGTGGTAAATTGACAGCTTTGTTGTGAACACTGATTGTGATTCATACATTTAGAAACAGCTTATGGGAAAGCTTTAGGGGCCCCATATTGTTCTCTTTGAAAACTAATGGGATACTTCTGGAGTAACCGCGGAAATTTAAGTTCTCATTCAATTAGATGTGCAATAAGAAGTGATAGAATAACATTACCAAATTTGGGGTAACGCAAATTTGAGTTCAGTGTAAGAATACCAAATTATTTTCCCTAAATTATACCTGTAGTTTACTGCTACTTGGTTTTGCATTTGTAAACGTTGTGCACAAGATAATACATAGACATTTAAAATTGTCCTAGAACTATTTATTTACTTTTCAGGTTTAGCCAGTGCGAATTTTTCATTGAACGTCTAGTAACAAGTACTAAACTGCATTACGTTTCCTTGACATATGTGGGTATTGAACAGCTAAGAGCTGGACAGTTTATCTCCTACATCTGTATTAGGTTTGGCAGTATAAGGACCTATTTGGTAGCTAATCAAGTTACTTACCAAAGGGGATACTATGTGATGCAGAAAACTAGTGCATGCATTAATGCATCTCTTACATGCAGGAAATGCCAGTAGCACTTAGCCTTTCACATCAGGTTCTGTGGCTTGTGTTGATGTTGTTGAGCATCAACTGACTTACATGCGACTAAGAAAGCTAATACACTACTTTTACATGGAACTTCTTTCAAAAGGAAAACTTTTTGTTCAGAAAAGCAATACTTTATAGGAGCCAGGTGGGTTTATTTGTCAGGTATCATTATGATATGGCCATAAAACCTCGATATTAAAGGAATCATTAATCACAATCTATAGAAAAGCTGTTCATAAGCAATCATTAGCAAAGCTACTTTAAATGATCTAATATTGCTTATGCACGTCATTCAGAAACACATGAAATCGAAATGTTAGTAGATAATCATCTTAGCCAAATAGTATTTTCAATAAATGAATCAGCACAAAACCCAATGTATCGGTAATTTTAAGCAGACAAAGTCACAATGTGAAGTTTTCACAGATAATGAACAGAAAACATCATAACGAAGTGTTGAGCACAGGTGAACTTTTTGAACGTGAAGTCGGTTTTATATACCTTTTTAAATCACGTGTGGAGTCAGTTCTAAGTAAAAAGATGCCAAAGAGCATATGGATTCCTGGTAAATATCCACCGATGTTGACATTGCATTGTTAGTGGCTAATTAGAGGAGGAACAATGCATCAAAAGCAAGATCCACCCTTCTATTTACTGTGATCCAGTACGTGTGAAATATGTAATTATACTAATTATGTTGCCAAGTCCTACATCATATCCTCCAGAGCCTTCCACCACCAGATATGCAACCAAGACTCAACGTCCAAAAGTAAAAGGCGTATTTGCACAAGTTTGTAAATTTGTACAGCATGTTCAAAACACTGTGACCCTTTAAGAGCATTATGAAATTTATCTGAGAAGTCTTTTCCTGAAAGAAAAATGACAAGATGCCAGATTTAAGGAGCTGATATTGAAGTAAATCCAACCCTTTATGGTAGAAACGAGCTTTCTATGCATTTCTTTATGGCCGCCAATAAGCAGCAGATTGATACAATATCCTTTTCAATAGCATCGTATAAATTGTAACATCCATAATACATGATCTCAACTTCTTTTCCTATTCTTAGTCTCTTCCATCTAAATGTAAATGCTTTCTTATTACACTGACCTCAAAATGAATTTAGACATCGAAAATTAATTTCAGAGTACAGTGATCGGAGCAGATTGCTTTCCAGACGAATTCAGCTCATTTTACCAGGCCAAACAGGTCTGCATATTGACCAATTATCAGGCCAATAGTGTACAAAGCAATCTTTTATGCTCAATTTGTTTGCCGATCAGGGTAATATTTCTCAGTTGACAAGGGAAAGGCAATGTCTTATTTGCATAGTGCTCTCCAATATAACGGAATGTTTTCTGTATGAAACCATTAATATCCTGATTTTACTTAGAAAGTCGTGAGTTTGATCCCGTATGAAATATCATAAAGTAATTTGCGACACTTTTAGCAAGAATCACAATTGGTTCAAAAACGAATTACAAAGTTAGGAGAGTATATAATTCCCTTTATTTAGATCTACACTGCTCCCCATATAATTGTGATGGTATTGTTCTGCTAGATCTAGTTTTATTTTAAATAGACTTTGGTTAGCAACATTTGCATACGCAATTATGTTTACCATTTTATTCCCAAAACTAATAATCTTCAGATTTGACATTTTAATACATAACAGTCAGAAATCCCATCTAAAATCCCACTTTCATAAAAGAGATTAAATTAATCTTGTCTTTTGCATAAATTAAATGGAGATATCTCCCAGGCTCTTCGAATTCAAGTCATGAATGAAGAGAAGCAGAGCACATGACAAAGTGCTCTAATGTTAACATGACAATAGGCCTGAGAGGACCGTGGTCAATTTCTAGTGTCAAATCAGACAAAGCTTCATGTTGATATTATTGAAGGGTGTTTCATCTGGATCCTATCAATTCTTCTAAAAGTTATGCAAAACAATGGGTGAATGGCTACTGCATCTACTTATAATGATGCAACCACCATGCCCACTCTACCACCCAGTCCCAAGTCCTAGATAATTGGTCAGTCTTGGACACTGTTGACCAATTAGCCAAAAACATTGCTGTAACAAAACACATGTAATTGCTTGTAATGGGGCAAAAGTGTGGCTCACACTTCATGGCTCATCAGTGTGACAATATAGTGTCCCCACAGGAGACTGTATGAAACCATTAATATCCTGATTTTACTTAGAAAGTTGCGAGTATGATCCCGTATGAAATATCATAAAAAAATTTGCGACACTTTTAGCAAGAATCACAATTGGTCCAAAAGCGAATTGCAGAGGTAAAAGAATATATAATTCTCTTTATTTAGATCTACACTGCTCGCCATCCAATTGCGATGGTATTGTTCTGCTAGATCTAGTTTTATTTTAACTAGTTTTTGAATAGCAACATTTGCATACGCAATTATGTTTACCATTTTATCCCCAAAACTAATATCCACATAAGTAACATGTTAAATCATGGGGAATAAAGTGCTTTCGTTGGCATAATATCTTGTCATGTTTCATATTGTACAAGATAACAGTGGCTTTTTAACATTGTGGCAGATGGTTGACTAATTAAAATGCAAATGGCCCGCAATTCCTTGTACATCTACGAGACTTTAACTGATGGAATTTGCACTCGAGTTTTTCATTAGTAATCTTCAGATTTGACATTTTAATACATAACAGTCAGAAATCCCATCTAAAGGTGACCACTTTCATAAAAAAGATTAAATTAATCTTGTCTTTTGCATAAATTAAATGGAGATATCTCCCAGGGTCTTCGAAGTCAAGTCATGAATGAAGAGAAGCAGAGCACATGACGAAGTGCTCTAATGACAATAGGCCTGAGAGGACCGTGGTCAATTTCTAGTGTCAAATACGATTATTCTTGATGCATTAAAGTGAGTAAGACAACAATGTTAGAAAGTTCGTTATGTAACAAAGCACTTAAGAAATCGCCAGAACGATGGAGGATTATTGAACAAGTGGATCAAAGATGCAAGAGATAAATCTAATTTTCACATTTTCGAATTGTTCAGTTCACCTAAAGAGAAAGTATAAATTCAAACAGACAAGGCTTCATGTTGATATTATTGAAGGGTGTTTCATCTGGATCCTATCAATTCTTCTAAAAGTTATGCGAAACAATGGGTGAAAAGCTACTGCATCTACTTATAATGATGCAACCACCATACCCACTCTGTCACCCGGTCCCAAGTCCTGAATCACTGGCCAGTCTTGGACACTGTTGACCAATTAGCCGAAAACATTGCTGTAACAAAAGACGTGTAATTGCTTGTAATGGGGCGAAAGTGTGGCTCACGCTTCATGGCTCGTCAGTGCGACAATATAGTGTCCCCACGGGGGGAATGAATCCACCCTCGAGGGATCCAGGCTGCTCAGTCAAGCTTTGTCCGTCTGCACGGTATTTTGTACTGGAGTGTTATGACTGGATAATGAACCACACGCACGAGCATTGGGCTGGGATATTAGACATGATAGTGGCATATGGTAACTTGGAATTGCTTCACTCATTGACCAGCTGAGCTCCATCGTTATCTATTCACATTTACACCTGATTCCCCCGATTACGCCATCGGTACGATCCCTTGAATGTAGTCACATCGCTCGTGTTTGCTCTCTTCATTGTAACGCTTTAACGCATCAGACTGTAGTATCTTTCATTTTACAAGATTTTTACAACTTGCAGGTGCCAACTTTGGATGCGATCGTCATAATTGCGCATCATTAATACTACAAAATGTCAGCTATCGTACTGAATGTGGACATAATGTATTTTAATTACGATACTGTCCACTCTATTTGACGCTAATGATGAAACATGCATATTAGAACGTTAAAACAATGAAATAGGGGTGTGTTTGCAGAAAGATAATCACGCATTGATAGGTAAAAAAGAAGTTTCTAAAATTATTTTTGTGAACCACATTGGAAGTGCTTTACGCTTTGGATTTACTTTATTCGAACTTTTTACTTTGCTATTTATATTAACGACAATTTTATGGTATTTAGTGTTCTTTCATTTTTTTATGAATCCCAACTAACTGACATATAATGGTGAATTATGTCCCCTCCAATGCACAGAAAAGGCATTTTTACTCATTAATGTATTTGCTAAACAATTTCCTCTCGGTGGTATTACTCAGATGAGGATATTTACATTGTCATCGACTGTTGTTTGTAAGGTTTGTAAAAATGCATTAATGTATTGTCATATCGAGGAAAGCGCATATCAAAGAAACGCAGATGCATTGCCATGACGATGTGAAAGATTCCTTTATTCGCACATTTCAATAAAGAAAATTGCTGTATTTAGAAACGGCATGTTCAGCATTTCCTTTTGTAGAAAAGAAGGAATTGATTTACAAAAGTGGTTGTTCCTATTAGTTAGGTGGCCCTCAATGCCATTACCAAACTCGCACAGTGTATCAATGTCATTCGTCAGCGTCTTATATTGGCATGAGCGTTGACAATGGATCAAAACTTTAATTTTATGTATCACAATTCAAATTGGCAGCATAATTAAAAAGCATAAATATGTCTCTGAAGAGTTTGATATCCATCAGAAAGGTATGCACCAAACACTATTTTTGATCAAGACATGGCTGCCTGGTTAAACAAGTCACTAGTCATACCAAAATCCATTTTGCAATGCCTAGGCTTAGTCAAACAAAGTGACCTCATGCACATGCATGGAAATCAAATCTCAGCAAAGAAGTGTGCAGCTCTGAAGTCTCAAAAGCAGATGGGAGTAGCCAGAGTTAAATTCATTCCCGTCAATTGTTGTAACTGCTCGCATCTCTTTCCTCGTCAAAGGATTCCATTACACGAAAAATGTGATTTTGTGCATATTGTTTGTTATAGGGGGTTCTGTGATAGGAAGGATATTGATGAAGATACTGCAGCCGTGCCCATCCATATGAAGACAGTATTGAAGCATATCAGTTCTCTAATTACACTATCAATTAGACAGATAATAAGTCAACTTGACTCATAATTGATGCCCTTGGCTTCGTTGATTTAATTCTGGCACAATAGTCCTGTTTTATGTGTTAATTGAAATGATTTGCATATCATTAATGTAGATTCAAAGCAGACATGCAAAGGTTCAACTACAAGTTACTGCCACCTTTTATTAACCCTCCTTGATGTGCTGTGAAAACATGCTTCTGTTGAGTCTACCACAAAAGGAAAGGTATTCTGTGTATCCTTAGGTGGATATTGCTAAATTGAAATACTGTGGGAATATTACCCCTGAGCTATGTTAATGTGTGAATCAAAAGATCAATGTTATTCGAATCATTTTACAATGTTGTTGATAAATTAAAATTGGAATTTTAGTCTTTTGTGGTGCTTGGTAGTAGTCAACGAACTAGAAAATTTATTTTATTTTTATTCATCTAAGGAGTCAAAGGATCTTTCACAATAAAGCGTAGCTTTCCTCTGTTTACGATATGTATCGATCATAAGAAAGATTATCAAATGAGATGAAAAAAATCAGTGAGCACAAACCAGGCTTTAGCATTGCAAAAATGTGATGTCAAGGACCATCTTAATTGAGTTGTAATTAATTTTAAATCGAGATATAAATTGGGCCTTTTTAATCCTGCTTGTCCACTTCTCATTTCCATATTAATAAAGCACCATATGGGGCAGAAAAATAAAGGGAAAATCTTTGTTCATCTTCCGCACCTGACGTCCCCCTAGCGGGTGCAGATATTTTCCGCACCATTGTTTATCTAATCCCAGCTGCAGGAAAAAGACAGTGGACGGGGTCGTTATTGGATACTTAATGAGAGATCCATGAGTAATTACTCTTTGTTTTTCATTTCAATAATTTGAGAAGGTCAGAAGTCGGTGATGAGGGACTAATGCTATTTGAGGCGCTGACTCACGGAATGCAAATTTCAAATATTTGAAGACGGCGAAATGGATTGCGAAGTGCCATCGACTGGCTTCGGCTGTGATAACATTTAATCACTTGATTCTTGATAATTTATAGATTCTGCAACTTTATGAAACGTGGGGTCCTCCATAATAGATAGGGTTTTAATTGATTTGAGTCCCTGTGTTTCTGATGAGTCAAAAAGTGCAAGTCCATTGTGTAAGATTTATAAATCAAATTAGTTTGAATTGAATGAGCAGTTTTGAAATTCTCATTGTTATCAAGCGTATCTCAATCAATTTGTGAAGCTTTACCAAAGCGACACGTGTGATAAATGAGTCTAATATTAAAATTCTTCACAACTATGCACTGCCACTAACAATAGCTGATATGCAAAGGCTCAGAATCCCCATTTCACCTAAGCACGTTTAATAAGCAATTGCTGCATGCCGAATCACATCAATGTTACAGTTATTAATGTTGCAAAATAAACTCTTCAAAAACTGTATTTGAAAACGTTTGTTTAAAATTCAAATTCATTTCCCAGGGAGTAATGTTGTTTTGAGTATTGACAACATGTTTTTGATTTATATTTTTCAGTGCTTAAAGCCATGTGGTCAACCAACAGGCAACCTCGGGCAATGTGTTCAACAAATCTGCCAGGTATGTACCCCATTTAAAATACAATACATAATACATACTGGTTGTATTTATACTGTTAATTACTTTGGAATACAATTGGAAGTTTAATGCCAAAATCAATTGTCTGTTTTGATAAAGGTCAAAGAGCTATGTATAAAATGTTTGTGCAGTGTAAACTATTTTTAAAAATCGATCTGTGTTTAGGAATGCATGTGGGTAACAGTAAAATGTAGATATTATACATATGTATATCCACCCTATTTCAGTCGAATACGCCCACAAAAATCAATTATATATTGTAAAGCTGCATTGAAACTTCCAAAATCAGCAAAATTTCTTCATTGCAAAATAGACCACAAATATGAATACAAAAGAAGGAACATTCATAAATTTACAAGTATGATAGTCGCATTGTAAAAACGGAAATTCATTGTGCGACATAAGTATGGGTAAATAGATATGAGAAGAGAACAAGATAGAGTACACACACGATGATGACATGGCGAATGATGATAGATGGTGACGTAAGATGTTGCATGTCCCTTGATTAAACCGAATTGCACCACATCTCGTAAATTCTATTTTGTTGTACATTCATAGAATGAGATGGCGGAGTAGTAACAGTCTGATAATCTAGTGTGTAAATCATCCTCTGTATCACTTGTGACAACTTATTCCATAACCGTGTCACCGTCGCTCGTAAAGGCTCATCTTTATAAATTTACATCCTGTGTCCCATAAAATGATTCTTTTTGAATAGCATGCACATTTACATCCAGATAATATAATGCAAACAACATAAGCGATGATTATTAAATACACCGTACAATATTTCTTGTTGTTTTGTACTATGACAGAAATCAGGAGCGTTTGTATTCTTGAAGACGTATCAAATGTTAAACTGAATTAAATTTGGAAATATTCATTTCACATATGTCGGAGTCCCACACCGACCAAGGTCAAGGTGACCGTATGACCTTGTATATATAGCATGCCCCAGCCGACCAGCGGGCACTTCAGTAAATCTACCTGAGCTATGTACAACTTGT
>JBCAUG010719801.1:0-12645 GCA_038406175.1 Haplosyllis leylae | reverse complement strand
AGCTGGACCTGGCTTGGGTAACCCCCCCCCCCAGCTGGGCCTGGCCAGGGTACTCCTCCCCTGAACTGACAAACAAACTGAAAATATTACCTTCCCCCATCCTTCGGATGCGGGCGATAATTATTTGGTTGACAGCCAGGCCTTTGTCTTGTTTCCTAGGATATACATGTATTACAATCTGATATTTTTCGAAGGTCACCCCTTCATGCGATGATTCAAAATATCCTGGAATCTTTCCTGACATAGAGAGAGGTCTTTCCAAAACTACTACAGGGTTCCCACTTTTTTTCTCTCAAGAAATTCCTTGACTTTTCCAGTATTTCTTACATTTTCCCAGACTTTTTTTCCAAGACTTCAAAACACAAAAACTTTATTATTCCAAATGAGCTTACAATAACAAGAAGTTGAAACTGAATGGTATTAAAATGTTACTTTTGGCCCTGATATTCAGTAATGACTCACATTTTGTCTCCATCTGGAATCAATTTTTAACAAAAATTTGTCAAGATATAACTGTTCTTGTACTTACTTTGCAACTTATTTTTTATTATTTTCTGATGAAACTTTCTGACTTTTCCCTGACTCACCCAAAAGTCCCTGACTTTTCCCTGACTTTCTGGTATAATTTTAAAATTCCCTGACTGGAAAAACTTCTCTCATTTTTCCAGGTTTACCAGTGCAAGTGGGAACCCTGACTGGTAATATATGGCCATTAATTTTTTTCTCTCTAAGCTTAAATAATTCAACTTTGCTTTTGATTTACAAGTTGGCAACAGGCAAACCATTTATAATTGTCGTACTA
Organism: Haplosyllis leylae; assembly: GCA_038406175.1. Taxonomy (NCBI): domain Eukaryota; kingdom Metazoa; phylum Annelida; class Polychaeta; order Phyllodocida; family Syllidae; genus Haplosyllis; species Haplosyllis leylae. The sequence continues at coordinate 11,843 of JBCAUG010719801.1, read as the reverse complement.
TTATAATACAGGTCAAAGACTGACTAGGTAATAATTTCATGTGCGTCATCGTCGTAAACGACTCTTTCAGTAGCTGCACACTATTTGAATATTCCAATTATTTTACACTGCTTCTTTTTATTTTATTTTCCTGCTAATAATTAAGAATACCCTGGGGCTGCAGAACACGTTTTTCAGTCCTGAGAACTCCAATAAAACTTTTTGGGAGACTGACCTTTTCAACATTTGGGGAAAGTTATGTCATCATATCCTGTTCAGTTTTTCCAAATTTCCTGGTGCGGATCTGGTATAATAGACAGTCATGTCGTGCAAGGTAATGGCTTATTCACACTGGACGGGAATGGGACAGGTACAAGGAACACGACCGGGACCAATGGGTGCTAATATATTGCACAGAAATTTTCACACTGGTCTGAACCAGTAATCATTGTGCTCGTCCAGTTCCCTGTATCTGTCCCGTTCCCTGGAAGTATGTATAAGCCACTAATCTGACCACGGTCAAATTTTGGGTCACGTTTTATTTTCGAGTGAACAAAACATTGTAACAATGTGACCTTAATTTTCCGCTGTGTTGAAAAGACCGCACTGGATGATTACAGTTTGCAAATGTTATGCTGTAGGATTATATCTTTTTAACATGTCAGCAGTTTTCCCCTTTATTATTTTACATGTACTTTCTAACACATTTTAAAAAACATACTGCATACTTTCTGCTGCAAAACTGCAATCAATATCAAATTACACGTAGCATGGCAACAAATAACGCAATTGTAATTTTTGATTTGTAAATAGCACCTACAACAATCCCATGACGATTACTCTTGAACAGAACACCTACTAGCAGCTAAATGGTTTTTTCTTACGCAGCTGTTTGAGCAATGCAATCACAAACTTACTCAGTTGAGCCTTAGAAACGTATTTCGGGGTCGTTTCCCCATCATCATATTTGCTTGGTTTTCCACTAAATTTTAGCTGATTTCACTTGTTTTTTTACAGGTAGGTATTTTCTCCGTTGATCTCACTGCGCTACCTACTGACAAACGAGCGCTGGCCGTGATGGTTTGGAGGGATAGCTCGGCTTTCGTCCGTATTGTGATGAAGCAGTGCGTCGGCAAGATGACTAGAGGCTTTAGATATGGCATCAATGCACGAAGAAACCTAAAAACAGTACATGCATTTACTTGTTAAAACGTGAATGCAAACAATTGGTACAGCTGCACATAAATCTCAGGCTTTACTGCCACTGTTCCCATTAACCTAGAACAGGACAACAAATTGACCTAAATGTAATGCGGGACTGTGTTCTCTCTCAAGAGGTCTTCAGAAAAACAAATTTTTAATGGTCCGTTGCCACCTAGTTTTCCACAATACATGTATTTTACTAACACACACTTTTGTGACTAATTTAATGTTGTGAATGGTATGAGGTTGCCGTAAATCCGTTACGCTCGGTTTCCTACATTGCAACGAATGATCCGGAGATAATGTTACCTTATCTCTCTGATTAAGATTTCTGCTGTTGTATGCCAACTCGCGAATAATCTTGCAAAGCTGTATTACCGATGAAACTACGCTCAAACAAGCACCTGAAATCATTTTTTACAAATTATAACGTAAATGCGCTGAACTGAAAGATTGTAATTGGAAAAAGTTTACTTAAACTTTAAGGGTCGTTTACACTTACCGTCAACGTCTCCGTTTTTGAGAGCGACACTTTTGATTTTTTTCACATTATGTGTAAACAGCCCCATGCAAACGCACTGAACCCATTTTTAAACGGTACAAAAACCGAGACCTTGACGGTACGTGTAAACAAAGCCTTAGTTTTACCTACCAAATATCACTTTCTTTGCTTCAATTCCTTCAGGACTTAGAACAGCAGGTTTACCCAGAAAGGGGTCTTCGGTGGCAAAATTCACTAAAGCTTTGGTTGATGAGGTTAAGGCATCATAGAATCCAATACATCGTCCGTATAGCATTGGTTCGGGCCTCACTTTAAAGCAGCGGATACTGTTCAAGAGGCAGCTGGCATTGGTAGTAAAACTTTTGACACACAGTCGGAACTGCTCTTGGTCAAAATTATCCGTGCTTTCTTCACTTGCTGTCCGACAGCATTCCGTTAAAATAGTTAAATTCTTATTGATATCAGAGCAGATTTGTACGAGGACGGTTGGTGTCAATTCATGAATTGTCAATTGCTTGAACTGTTTGGAACTCAACTCAATTTCAGTATGTGCCCTGCAAAGTCTGTACGAGTCCACCAGTCCAGTTTGGGCTGGTCGACAGTTTGGCTTATTGATAGCTACGAGATATGCAGCGTGTGCACAGCATTCTATCAGGCCAACGACTAGCTCACACATGTCAGATATACAAATGCACACGTCCTGCCACTTGGACAAAACATTATGCAGCTGTTCATTGATACGACCCGTTATAACGAGCAGCCCCTTCGTCCGTGTGATTACCGTCTCTCGACACTTGGAGTAGGACTCCCTGAACACTGCCAACGATTCCGATGTCACTGGTCGCACATCGCTGTTCAGCAGTAACAGATCTGCAACTGCTTGCATACGACTCTGGCTTTGAGTACATGTTGCGACCACCTCCCGTGCAAAAGATGTGCTCATTCCAGTGGCAGGGGCTCTCGGTCTCTTTAAACAAACCATCACACACCTAAGCGACCCCCATTCACACTGCTAGCAGCTTTTTACCAAATCCATGATGCCCCATTGACGCTGAAAAGTAGAGAATGTTTGGTGCAGTTAGATCCATTGTCCTAATCATGGGTTATAATAATAGAGTAAATACATAGTAAGTGAGTAGAATCTAGTATGTTATACTTCAATGACAATTTAAAATAAAACGTGTAGATTTACATCCGTATAACCTCTTTGTTTCAATTCAAAATAAACCCTGTAGACATTGAATCTGGCTCTACTCTTCCCTGCACCCACAATGATCATGATAAACATGTCCTCTCAAGCAGGCCCCAAAAAATACATTTTTGAATCTGTCATTGAGGAATATTAACTAAGACTGTTCCGCGTTATTTTATCACAATATTTTCTTGCAAAGAAAAATATATTTGAGGAAGGTTACCCATAAAATTCAAGAAAATGTACGCAGACAGGCGTGGTCCCTTTAACCTACCCGAGTTACTGGCCTCAGGGCCATAGTTCTCGGACTACTTTGGCTGCGCGGATGAATAAATCAGTATGCGCAGAGTCTCTTTGATATAAACCAATCAACGCTGAAATAAATAGAACAGGACCACAGAACATGGCTATAATTGGCTGCATACTTTTTCATTCTGAAAAACCAACTGTGATTGGTTCCTATATTCAGACCCTCATTGTTATTTGACTAATGTACAAACATCCGGCGATGTTTTAATGAAAAAGGAGTAATATTTCTGTAATTAGAGGATAAATTGCTTCAGGTTTTGTGTAAGGTAAATCCGTCTACCAAAATGCTTCATATTTAGGGGCTAACTGAAGCCCCGTCACTGTACTTTCCTCGTGGCGATCAGATTTCGTGGCCCCTGGTTTTAAGGGCCACATGCAACTTCCTTCCGTTTTGGCCTTCCACAATTAAAGAAAACACAGACCTGCAGCAATTGTCCCCCAAGTGTATTTGCCATTCATACGAAAAGACACGTAAAAATATCAGAGATTGAAGAAATACACTCCGCCATGATTGTCAATAAGTTGAGCACCTTCAGTTTTTCGAGAAATTTGAGATCTTTTCATATTTTTATTTGTCAGCAAAATGTCACTGGTCGACTTTGGAAAACGTTTGCTCGAAGCAGCTAAGAGAGGCGACACAGATGAAGTGAGAACATTGATGTCAAACGGAGCTCCATTCACAACCGATTGGGTTTGTTTCGTTTCTTAAAACAGTTCATGTTAAATGACACATGTGTGAAAGCATCAAGTTTACAGTAGATCTAGATCTACACAGATCTATCTAAGGGCCCGTTTACACCAAGCGTCAGCGTCAGTGCCGCAATGATGCTTGCGACATAGCCCTCATTGAAAAGAATGGAGTTACTCAAAAATGGGGTGCAACCCCATTCTGGAGTGACTCTATTTCTTTCCATTGATTTCAATGAGAGCTATGTCACAAGCGTCGTCGCAGCGTTGGGGCTTGGTGTAAATGGGCCCTAAGGTGGCTTTGAGTATCATCCACTAAAATACGCAAGGCGAACATTTACTGTTTGGTAGGTTAGTAATGTAGATTTACATGCATTGTTAATGTTTGCCGAAATATATAAGTGAGTGAGTTGTCGTTCACTTACACATCTGTGTTATGGTGGTTCACACTGAGCGACACCGAGATCGATACCTAGAACAAGACCGATGAAAGGGCTAAAAGTAGCCAATGGCATCAGTGGTGATGTCTCGGTGCAGTGTGAAGTGTTCTGCATGTTACAGTGTAACCCATAATTATCGTCGTCATTCTCGGTCTCGTTCTGGATGTCGTCCAGTGTGAACACACCATTAATCCTACTAATCATCTTTATCAGCTTGGGACGTCACCACTTCATTTTGCTGCACAACACGGACATGTAACGACGGCAGAGGTACTGCTGCGCGCGGGAATCAGCCGTGATGCTCGAACTAAGGTTGACAGAACCCCACTTCATGTGGCATGTCAAGAAGGCCATTCAGAGATAGTGGACTTACTCGTGAGAAGTGGAGCTGACATAGAGGCCAAAGACATGGTACGTGCATACATTTGTAAACGATGCAAAAACAAGATAGCAAACAAGATGCAAAATTTGAAAACTGAAAAGTTTGTATGAACATTTTTTTTAATTAGGAAGAAGTTTAAAAATGTACTTGTGTCTAATTTGTACATTTCATGCTTTTGTGTTGTAGCTGAAAATGACACCATTACACTGGGCAGTAGAAAAAGGACACCTTCAAGCTATTCAGATACTAATAAAGCAAGGTGCCGATATCAACTGTGAAAATAAAGTTAGTATCACAATAATGTTTTGGAATCTTTAAGTAGTTGGGAATACAATGCTTTGAGACACAGCCATTTGCAAATAACTCACTGACTAACAGAGACTAAGGGGCTTACAGAGTCCCGTAAAGGATTGCCTAGGGATCTGCTCGTTGTAAGTAGGTACTCGTTGCCATAATGTGTGCGAAAAGAAATGGTGGATAAAACATGTCTCTTTTCAGCAAACCACGAATCGATACTGACAAACTGACACATTTTATTCTTTTGTATTGTAGTTTGACAAGAGCCCTCTTGATATAGCAGCAAGTAATGGTCGTGCTGATATTGTACAGCTTTTACAATTGTCACAGGTATTTTTCAACGTGAAATTAAGATCGATGAAAGAAAAATGATGGACAAGATGTTAAAATATGAGATCAAAGGATGGTTATTAGTTGCCTTCGTAGGAAGATCAGGGTTGCCACGGCACAGGGAAAACCGGGAATTTGAGAACACAGGGAAATCACAGGGAATTTTGTCTTGATTGGAATGTGGCAAACCTGAAGATAGTCGAACGTCATCCTTCAGAGGAAGATGGGTGGGTGGTATCTCACACGGTTCTTTTGACTTAAAGATTAAATGATTTTCCAGACTGCAAACGTTTTGGCAATGACGCCGGCAGCAACGGCAATTGAAGAAGAGGTGACGACATCGATAGAGGAAACAGAGGTAGTGACATCAGAAGTCGCATCTGCGGCCTCAGAACTAATAACTACTCAACATCACATAATATCGCCTAGACACAAAAAAGGTCAGCACAATAGTCAAATATGGAATTGCCAGAGTTGGAAATTGTGCTTTGTTAGTTCGTAAGTAACAGTTATGAACTATCAAGTGTCGCTTATCAAATGTATAATTTTTGTTACTACATTGGGTCCCGCTTACAACAAGTAAAAAGATGCAAAAGAAAATGCTCATTGTAGGTAGGTGCTGGTTGTAACTGAACTTTTTAACATTGCTGTCAATGATTATGGTGCAAAGAAATCTGCTCGTTATAACCGGGTATTCGTTGTAACCCAACACGTTATAGGCGGGACCCAGTGTAATTAGATATTTAAATTTTACTGCAGCTACGAAAACAGTACGGATAAAAACAAGTGATGGTGAAACTGATCAGAGCAGCACGTCGGTTCTTGCTACGTTAGCGGCTCTTGCTGAAGCCTCGGGACCTTTAAATGCATCCAATGCGTCAAGTAAGACAACCTGAACGTTGAAAATTGAAGCTTTGTTCACACGTAACGACACAGACACCGATATTCGGATCGATAAAGTTTAGCATTGTGTCAATGATGGCAGTGACTTTGACTGGCAGAATGGGTCTGGAACCCATTTAGCCCAAATTTCAGTCCGATCCATTGGCACAATGCCAAAACTTTTTTATCGGACCGAATTAAAATTAATTCGGTGTCGTTACGCGTGAACAAGGATTGATATCTCATGAACGAACATCAGTGAAAATGAAACAATAAGTACTAATGTTACTTGTATAATTTTTTCCCTCTCCAGTACAGTGCGTGCAACTAACACCTGTGGAGAAATTTTTAATAAACTCGAGAGGACTTTTATATTCTTCATGTTATCTGTCCCTTTCAGATACCACAGCAGCAGAGTCGGCGTTAAGCTGGTTAGAAACGCATGGTATAACTATGATTTCAACCTCGGAAAGCCCATCCATGGTGTCATCGTCCTGTTTAGCAGAAACTGGAACTACACTGACACTAACAGGTAGCTATAATACAAAATATTATGAACTTCTACTGAATTGAAACTAAAGGAGCAGCAAGAAAATTTTAATCAGCTATTGTCAAGTTGTACTATAATATTTTGCAGAAGCCGGTAAATTAGCTCTGAATCTTGTGAAAGGAGAACCTGGCGAGGATGGAATTGTTGAAGAACGGGAAATAGAAACGGATGAACAAGAAGTGACGTCAGAAACTGTTCTTGATGGCGCCACCATTGATGGAACGCAAATACAGCAAGTCATAACTGATGACGAAACAGGGGTAAGGTGGCAAACATACATAATTCAGTAAAATATGGACATTCTTGGCAAACAACCCCAACATTGAGACCATCTTTGAATTAATCTCTTCTAAATTTATGAATGGAAACACATAAACCTCCTCCGATTTATGGCGGTCGTAAATTTGGTATTTCACTTATGATAATAGATTTATTTTATGTAAACAATACAAACCGTATTCGAGCAATTTTGTTTGAAATCTTCGCCACATTTTTGGGGGGCGGGGGTGGGGGGATCAAATGCACATTATTCATGTTCAAATACTTTTATTTCGATTGTACTTTTTTAGAAGGTGGTGGTTTTATCAGCGGAACAAGCGTTACAATTGGCTGGAGGAGAAGGCTCGGTCGTGGTGACTGTCGCTGATGATGGAGAAGATGATGATGGTATTTACTGTTATCAACATAATTTGTAGTAATAACCACACCAATACAATATTCTATAACATGTAACGGTTTAAAAATACTTTCATAGACGTAATTTGAATCGACTAAAGTCCTACTTTACACGTAACGTCTACTTTTCCTTTGATCTTTGCCGTCCTATTCTTGAAAATTGAGACGTTAAATGTAAGCACCTCTACTTGTAGCCATGTCTTCCTTCTATGCGTCAAATGCAAACACACACGCATACGTCAAGTGTAAACAAGCCATAATCCATAAATTTTGTTTTAAGAGGATACTAAACTCTCACTCCCACCCCAGGACCAAAATGTTCTCGATTACATGTAGAAAAATTCGCAAAAATACATCGTGGAGTCCCTCCCCAAAGGATCACTCCCTCTCCCCGCCCCCCCCCCCGCCACTTTTCCTAGGGCAATCCTTTCCTGGATCCACTCCTGTAATTCTCGTTTTTCCAAATGCGATTTGGTTACCTTGGTGCGAATTTGCATGATTTTCGAACGCGTTTTTTAACAGAGCCGCCCATGAAGCGACACAAAACGGTTGTCGTGACAACGACGGCTGATGGTAGTATCGATCAGGAAGCACTACAAAAACAACTTGAACAGATGAGACGGGAAGCGGAGGAATACAAACAGCAACTCAAAGAAAAACAACAAGAAGCTGATGGGTACAAAAAACAACTAGATGAAATGGTGTCGAAAACCTCATAGCATATCTGTGTATTTTTAACTCCAACGTGGTAGCAGCGCAGTGTCTTCTCATGTCTACGAAAAGGAATCGTTATAGATTCTTACGCATGAGACACAGCACGGGACAGGGAAGGGGATTGGGAGTAATTGGTCCTAATACATTAAACATAAATGTTCACACTGCTCTGAAACAGGGACAAGAACTGAATCCATTGTCTTCTATTATGCCAGTCCCGGTTCCGTGCAGTATGAATATGCTATTACGCATGAGACACAGCAGATAGAAAAGACAAAGGAAAAAGCCAATGGATGATACTCCACAAAGTTACTTCATTGCAGAATGCTTAAACATAAAAAAGAACAATCAGGGAAAACAATATGTAGAAATACATTGTAAATTTCTGTATAAAAACGTATCTGAAACGATCTCTCTTCCTTGGGTACAAAACAAGTATATTTACAGTTACTCTTTATTCTAAATGATCATAGAAGTTTGATTAAAGTTTAGCTGTTATTTTGCTGTCGGTTCATGTGAAAAAACATGATACGAAAACGATGTTTCGCTTGAAGAAGATAGATGTACTATTGACATCTGTGTAAAGGGTGACTAGTTCTCTTATTTTGTAATCTGTATTGCAGTTGAAATCTTTAAATCGAAACATTTGTATTAAGCTGACATTGTGCCATATGCAATGTATTATGTAATACAAAAAAATTCAAGTTAAATTAAATTAAAACCCTTAGATACAAGTCATGTATGGGATGATGTGTAAATATTTGAGTCGGTGTCTCCTTCAGATCGACATAAAAGTAACTTAAAAACGAAGTTTCGTTTTTGTCTTGATAAAAGGCGGTAAAAATCGCGCGGAGATTGTAATTGGCAACTGTGTCCAAAGTGGTAGCTTTTTAATTGTGACGTCACTTTGCGACTAAAAGTATCCGATTGAATCTTACGCTATCAGTTAGATCAGTAGACACATACACTGGTGATTTCCCGGCAAAATCTACAAAGTACAAGGAACATGACCTGATTTCAGTCCCTTATCAGATAAACACCAAACAAGGCCTACTTTCGTAACACAAATGCACCTTTACTGTTCTGAATTTGATTTTATTAAGGAAATGGGATTTTAGTATACAGATTAGGGAATACATGAGATAAAGATGGCAAATTCTAGGTGAGTGTAACTACTATTTCACGATAATTGAATTCCAAAGCACAAAAACACCGTTTGTACCAAACATTGTCTTTTATCGATTGTTTGCTAGATTGAGCAGTTCAAATGATTTGTCAATTCGTCAGCGGTAAATGTCTGTTTACATTTGAGCTTTTCGGAAATTGATGCATGCTAAATGTGTGCCATGTGTAAATGTGTTGCAAATTGTCTAACATTCAGAATGAATATGCGCTCGCTTAACCAAAATATTTCATGAAAATTTCAATTGGCTAATTGGGAACAAATACAGCAAATGTGGAATCCTTCACAAAATTCTCTGATTCATACATGTTTTCGCTTTTACTTTGACAGGTTTAGGGGATTATATGTGGCTATCCCTGCAATAGGCACCATCATACTTGTAGTCGTCATTTTGATGGTACTCATCAGACTGTGGATGGTTGGAGCACCAAAATACACCAGGAAACATGTGCGATTTCCCAACCGGTTCAAATATCCGAATCCTGATGATAAATTGCAAACTAAACCAAGGTATGAAATACCCAGACATGAATTTTGCAAAGAATATGCTCTTGTTTTGAACCACCATTTGCCTGTGAAATTAATCAGTCTGCTCTTAGTGTCGGGGTTAAAGGGGATAGACTAAACTTTCTTAATTGTCATCTTGTTTTGGGATGTTGGAAGGATGGGGTTTGCCAAATGATAGTGCGCATGATCCTTATCTTTTCGGAAAATACTGGATCCGCCATTGTACTCCAAAACGTATCTTGTCGCATTTAGCATGACGATACTCTCCAGATTATTTCACGTACATTTTCCCTCCTAAGGTATTACCCTCCAGCGAGTTCCTACACAATTACTCGGCCGGGAGGTGAGACAGCCGTGTACAGCTACCCTGTGCGAGCGCAACCCAGCTACCCGACCATGCCAGGCTACCATAACTACGGATTCCAGTCTAAAGCCGCACCTGTGCATCCCGGATATAGCACGACTTAGAACAAACCAAAACTCTCAACAGAAACACATTTAAAGCACGTAAAAAAATTATCAAAATTTCAAACTTGTTTTCCGAATTCAACTGGTGGTGTATGTATTTGTATTTCGACATAACTTCGGTGTACTTTGTCTGCTTAATTCATAGACTAGATTTAAACAGTATATCTTTCAATTTTATTAAATGTTTTTGTACATATTTGTAAAAAGCAGGCAAGATTTTTTTGTCATATTTCACTTGGTTCAAAACATTAACTATAAATGCGGTATTTTCTACTTGCTAACATTACTTTTGGCACAAATGAATTACGACCCTGCAGTTAATCGTCTGCCTTGTAATTTTAAACAATAAATGAGGTTTTGTATATTGGTAGTATTTACCTAATTTGCAAAATTATGCCGACTAACTACAATTAACTTTCTCATAAGAAGCGTCATTCAATATCCTGTTTTGTTTCAACTTTCTGGTAAATACCGATATTTGAACATTTCGTAAATTAATGGATAAAATTCTGATGAAATTGAACTAAGTTCAAATTAATCAGAAAAATTATGCTTGGAAAATACACATGTTTAGAGCGCCAATTTCATCATAAATATTAGAACATTCTGGGGTGTATTGTTAGTGACATTAGCAATAGCTTTTAACTCTTTCTTTGCAAAGTGACTGGCAAATAAAAAACGACTTGAGACATTGTATTCCGCAAATGTCTAGATTGCATCATAACTCGTGAACATGACGTGAACGATTGTCAGACTTCAATACTTAAAATGTTATTTTAATAACACTTTCAAGTCTTGTTCAGACGCACCGAAACAGAAATTCGGCCCGTTGAATTTTGTTATGGTGACGAGCACTTTGATTATGCCTCATTCACACGTACCGACACCGATATTTGGACCGATAAAGTTTAGCATTGTGCCAATGGATCAGACCGAAATTCGGGCTAAATGGGTTCCAGACCCATTTAGCCCATCAACCATTAATACAATGTTAAAACTTTTATCGGGCCGAATTAAAGTTAATTCGGTGACGTTACGTGTGTACAAGGCTTGAGCAGAATGGGTGTGGTGCCCATTCAGCCAAAATTTCAGCTCTAGGTTGCCGTGCAACATGAAATTTGACGTTATCGGTGACGGGCTCATTGTCCTTACGTGTGAACAAACCCTTACACAAAAGGCTCCATTATACTGTAACAATGACAACGAGACCGTCACCAAAATTCGGCCCGTCAAATTTTAACATTGTGTCAATGGTGACGGTGACTTTGGTGGGCAGAATGGGTCTGGAACGCATTCTGCCCATCAACAATTGACACAATGTTAAAACTTAATGGGCAGGTATTTCAGTGACGGTACGTGTGAACAAGCTTTCAGTACATTAGTTTCACCATGCATTTGCACGTGAAATTATATCTGAATGAGATACTGTAACTCGCCATGCCCTAACATCATTTTGAATTGAAACTAATTGTCACCAATATTTACACTGTCTTGGTTTGTGTAGCAAAACTCAACCCCAGTCAGAATTGAGTGTCCGCCGGGT
>JBCAUG010719790.1:0-12646 GCA_038406175.1 Haplosyllis leylae | reverse complement strand
CCTAAACACTAAATTACTTCCTAAACACATAAACAAAAACATTGCTGTTTGTTTACATTTTTCTTTTTGAATATTTGTACACATTTTGTGACTATACATAGCCAGTTTTTATTAAATATACTGCAAAATGTGTACAAAAATGAAGAAAAATGGAAAAATAAAAGTAAACAAACCGCAATGTTTACCTTCCGAAACCGTTTAGGAAGTAATTTTCTGGCTCTGGCTCAGGTGGCCCTGGCTCAACCTGAGAGACATCACATGCTTAGTGATAGAGACAAAGGCTCAATCTTTTGTTGGAACTAATTCCTTTTATTGTTAGAGACAATAGTAGTACAATACAGGATGTAGAAGTCTCTCTCTGTGTATGTTGTCTTAAGGGCTGGGGTTACTCGAGTGACTCATATATGGAGAAATCTTGAGTTTAAATAGAAGTTATTCGGGATCCCCATCATAAGGCTCTTGGAAAAGGGGCGAATCATCAGAGAGTGGACTTGTGACAAAGAGGTATAAATCAACCTACTTTACTAGTGTACTGAGTGAACCACATGCACATAACAATGAAGCAAATTGCTGTACAAATCCTGGAAGTGAAGAATTCAAAATTTAGGTAAATAGATTCCAATCCAAAACAAAACATTAAAGAAATGAACAATGACTGTCCGGTCAATTTGTCATGGGCAGTGCTTCGTGGTGAACTACAGCTTTTGTGGTGTACTTTAATATGAAGCCAATTGCTGTACAAATCCTGGAAGTGAAGAATTTAATTTTTTGATGGATCACGTATTTTTGTCTGCTTTCTTGGTGATTATCACATTCACCCTTCTCATGTTTATTGTCATTGAAGAGATAGCAAGAGGAATGCTTCAGAAAGATAGGACACGAGAAATGCAATCTCTTGAATATTTGAAGGACTTTCTCAACCAAAGACAATGTATATGCCAGAAATGTGAGAGATGTGATAATGTAAAAATGTGAACATTTTTAAAGCCTCAGGAATTGACTCCCCCAGTAATGTGAACTCTGTTTTGTATGTGTGTGGTCAAAAGATTCATTTCACACTAGCGATGGACATATGTTATTAGACGTGTCATTATATATAAAAGACAAATAAACTTGTATTATCAATGGTTTTCAGTGGCTGATAGGGAGTTCAGGGCCCCATTTTTCAGGAGGAAATTTTGACAAATAATAGGCCAGCAACTCCTCTCGGTTTGGCATACCATTATGCGAAATCCAAGATGCAGTACTAACTTTATGTATCCCAGAAAAGTTTAGAGATTGTGAACCCAGTCAAAAACAGGTTGTGCAGGTTTATGCAGGTGATATATTAAGGTGATACTATTAAGAAGAAATTGCAAAAATCTTTGTGTCGGTTACATAGAGGGCTGTGTAATTTAATATTTAAATGTAAAGTCTTGCAAAAATTATTAAACCAGTTGCTGGCTAATTACAGTCAGCTCATTTGTCTCTTCTGGGGTGCATAATCTTTCTTAAGATGATGATGGGGAGAAACTCAGTATCTCATACAAACTAAGTAGTTGTAGGACCATTATCTGATATCTGTTTGTGGTGGGGAGCCTCACATACTAACTAGGAAGTAGAATTCATTCACTTCTTGATATTTCTATTGGTTTCCTTCACGATCGATTGAAATACACATACAAATTTAATTTCGAATTTTGTTTGCTCAAAATACTGCAAAGCAAATTTGGCAAAAAACTGGTAAATTGAAAATTGGCTGACATCATTTTTGTATTTATAATTCTTATTAAATTTACTTTAACATTCTTGACGAAATTGTAATAAGAATGCAGAATTTAAGCAAAACTACATAAAATAAAATAATGTTCCATAATGGTAGAAGTGACCGTTCCTCTTGGTTGTTTTAAGCCACTGAGAATTAAGGTATGTGTTTCAAGGATCAATTACGGAATTTAATAACCCCCTTGTTGGACTTTGTTCATTTCTAGAATCAATAGACCATGACTTTATAAAGCCTTAGTGATTCACACAGACAACCAAATAGTGATTTAGCACAGTTGGCAGAGCATTGGTCTCACAATCTGGAGGTCCTGGGTTCCAACCCCACTGGGGGCAATTTTTGACGATTTTTTTTTTTTTGCTATTCCCTGTATGAAGATCTGTCAGATAATCTGACACAAGCGTGTATCCTGAAAACCCGAATGAATACAGTTTACCGACAGGAAAACCAATCAGAACCTTTCCCCATGTAGAAATTATACATTACCAGGAATGAACGTAAAACATATCGTCACAACTGCACTCTGAGTAAAGTTCAGAAAATATATGTTATCTTGAGGAGATGAGTAAAGTTCAGAAAATAGATGTTATTTTGAGGAGATTAGAAAATACAATGATGGTCTATGAGAAATAGAGATTTTTAAGTATGGGGCACAATTGAGACCATCTGTCAACTAAATAATATTGCAGAAATACTTCATAATGGATAGATCCCACCTAGGTTTTAGTTTTTACATGATCATTGTTAACTTCCTGTTGGTATATCTGTGCATATCAGAGGTCTCTCATTGATTTCTTGGTCAAACAAATAAAAGTAGTACCATTATTCTTCGAACATTTGTCAAAACTGGACATTCTTTACTTTTGCCATCCAACTTATAACAGTTCTCCATGGAAACTATTCAGAAATGACATCAATCTGTCAAATGTCTCAATCACTATGGAGATCAATGAATATTTGCATGGACTCTATATCCAGAGAAGTTTCAGAGCTACAGAATCTTGAAATGGATGAAATTCTCTGTGTTTTTGCATCAAAAGTAATGGTTAATTAAATTAATAAAATGCCTAACTAGCTCTACATATTGTTTTATTTCTTTCAAGCAGATTCTAGCTGAACTAAAAACATCTTTGACAGTGGAACTGGGATTTACAGCTTGGCACTTTACACTACTGGTGCCCGAGAGAGTTTACCGACAAAAGTGCCAATCACAATGATTACTGACATTCAGTCTAGTTTGAAACCAGTTTCTCATTAATTGACGTTTTATTTTTTAATGATAATAATTTTGACTCAATATCAACCTGGCAAGCTTAGAGGGTCTAAAAGTGTCACCTGCCATATCCAGACTGAATGAGCGAAAAAGATCAACTGGCGCTCTTGTCATTTATTCAGGGGTACCCTGAAGGAACGTCACCAATTTCTGACTAAAACGGAGATATCACTAATTTCTGACAAAAGCTTTACAATGAAAGTCTATGGATATTTCAGATTTTTAAAGATGCAGCCTCCACTGGTGGCCTTACAAAAGTAATTCTTGCAATAAAAATTGTATATTAGTATTGTGAGCCAAGTGACATGGCCACTTTTCAAGTTTTCAATTTAGTAGTAGGTTAAAAATGACAAAAACAAGCACATGCTCAAAAAGTTCTGACTAATGTCCAATCAGTAATTTTGACAACTTAAACTTTCCTCACTACTTTCTGACAAGGTGTCAGAAATTACTGACATCATTGGGATTTGCAATAGTAATATTAGGAGAGTCAGAAATTACTGATTGATAAAACCTATTTGAACTGGTTTAAACCAGTTTGTGCTTACTTGTCAGAAATTGCTGATTGCTAAAAAAGGGGTGGCTGAACAAAATTTTTAAATTTTCTTTGAATTCCTACACTATTATATTTAAATATTATTTGGTACAAATTCCCACTACACAAACCTTTCAAACTATGTAATAATTTTCCAGGTGGATGCTGAGATGTCTGAGATATTTGCAGATTTTTCAAGGGAACATTTCTAAAAATATTCCACCCATTGACTTCAATAGATCAGAAATTACTGATATTGTCGTTTGGGTCAGAAATTGGTGATGCTCCTGCAGGATGAGGGGTAAAGAGAGCGTGAAATCTCTTGGTTTCTACAATGGATCTACTTCATTGCAGTGTTTTGCCCTGAATAAATAAATAAGTAAATGCCGCAGAGAATTTCAATGAAAAAAGAGTACCTTACTGTGCATTATGTATCAGACATACGAATATGAATTAATGTATAAAAAACAGCACAGGTAGATCTTTTTCATCCCTTTTACCACTCTGATCCATTCGGAGGCATCTGACCGAATTATCACCGTCTGCAACGTGTGGCACTAAGCAACTTTTATGTGAATCTCATCATTTCAATTCTGATCTGTTGCCAAAGGAAGGATGGATGCTATTTGTGTTTTGTAAGAAACAGCCTACTGAAATAGACATTTTTCCCATTGTTAGATTTTTCGTTTTTCTGAGGAAGTGGCTTTTCTGAAGAAGCCAATACATAAATCAAACATTTCCGAACCATGAGAAATAAAAGCACAATACTTACCGAAGTGAAAACTTGTGTAACCTCACTGCACATTTCATGTGGGCGTCGTTTTAAAATCAAGTATTGAGAAAGTAATCTCAGTTGTCACGCTTTATTGTTCGCCGTCATTACAATCAGAGCGGTGACACAATTGTACAAAACAGGAGTCTGTGAACAAAGATGATTCAAACTTGTGGAATCTGTACCAAAATTACACACATTAAGTGTAATTCTAAACAACTTTTTATCCATATTGTAGCTTGAAAGTGTTTGCTCATATTATAGGGATATTTTCTTGCAGTCCAACTATTTCTACGACCTTCAAATTCTTCTAAATAGTCTACGCAACAGTGTTAGCCAGACCTTGCATAACATCCCTCTGTAGAACACCTTTTGATCCTATTTAAGAGGGGTGTAATACCCATTTGTAGAAATTCCCATCGACTTACATGGTAAAGCCAAAGTCAGAATTTACTGATTTTTCCATTTCTCCATTTCAGTTCAAAATTACTGATGTTCCTTCAGGGTGGACAAGAAGTTCAGACAATGCGGCCTTCTTCAAGGAGTTCAGGAAATTCTAATTTAGGTTTTGTAACAGTCATCAACGAGAACTTTTTATTGCTGGCTTGCTTGGGGTTAGCATACTAATTGATCTTTGTTGGGGGAGAGGGGTCCAAGGGATTTGAGGAAATGTTGTGGCAGTTTTATAATAATTAGGTGGTGGCCAATCAGCTGATTTGCTACAAAAGCTGTCGACATCACATTGACATCCTTATTTATAAAACAAATTATTATTGGCGTATTTGTTATTATTTAAGAGCTCCTCAGAATAAAACTCAACAATAAAAAGTTTTAAGGGTAAATGGCATTGACCAAAAATATTCACAGAAGAGTATAAAATATGAACATTTCTCATAAAAACAAAACTCCTTGCTGTATCTCGTCATGCTTGAAGTGTGACCGTAAAGGGGTTTTATTTTTCAAATGAAGTGTACATATTGTTATTCTCCATGGCTGTGCACATCATGAATACATAGGTAAAGGTATTTCAAGCCTACAACATGCACGAAGTAGGTTGTTATATCTCTAAATATCAACATGAAGTAAAAAGTACAAGGCTTTGACAAGGACGGAAGAATTCATTTGCCTATTTCAGTGTAAGATGTTTACATTGTTGCCGCAAAATTTGTATAGAATATACACATTATGGCCATGATCAAGAATGAAGGAAGTCCATGTCATGGCCTGAGGGATATCTTTTATTCTTGTAGAGTAAAGTGTGCCTTGCACCGATTGGAAATAAATGTTCCGTCTTTAATTTGTGGTTTGTAATATTCACGGCTCAAGTACTTTACCTGCAATTGAATTGGTCAAATATGGGCAAATTGTGATAGGGGAAAAATGCGTGGCTCAAGGCCATATTTCCTCTTTCAATCATTGGTGTATTGCTGACTCGTTTAGAGTCAGCTTAGTAATTAAAAGAGAGGGTTCATAGTATTTGGGGAATATGCCTTGACACTTTTATGATAAGTAGGCCTAAAAAGGACTTTTGTCCTCCAAAAATTCAAAAAAGTATGCCTGCTTTAAGCTGAAGTCATTTGTGAGAATTTGTTTTCACAGAGTTTCATCATGACATCATAATGACATTATGTCATAACAATGGGCCAACCTGTTGTGACTTTTCACGACATTGTATCTATTTATTGCTGACTCATTTAGAGTCAGTTTAGTGATTTTGAGTGCCTGCAAGATTTGGGGAATATGCCTTGGCACTTTCATGATAAGTAGGTCTACAGTCATTGGTGGGATTTTGTTGACACAGAATGCCATCATGATGTCATGATAACTTTATATCATAGCAACGAATCAACCTGTTGTGACTTTTCACGACGTCGTATTTTACTTTTGTTTCTTTTTTCAATGAGGAAACATCTTTCTTTGTTACAAGAAATGAACTACGATTTTGTACGCTATGACATAACTGTGGTCTTTATCTGTTAAACGGTTCGTTGGGTCTACATAACAAACATGAAAACCAGTTCAGCGCCCGACAGGAAGCTCCAAAACGGCAATTACGTTCTATCATTGGTATTCCTGGAGCGATTATCTGTTGACTTTAGAGAATTTGAGCATGGAAGTTCATAGTTCACACTGAGTTCACAGACGCATAGCTTTAACGCAATGCGTTTTTAAAACCTGACAACGAAAGATTTCCTTTGTATCTATATTCTATTTGTTGCACTTGGGGTAAGGCTTCCGTACCACACACGTACTTTCTATTTTGTTAAAGGAGCTCTTCTTTTATTGACAGTTGGGCTGTTAGGTGAAGATTGTCCTCCAAACCTGTGTAAGTTTTGGCAACTGTTTCAATATATATGTTTTCTTAGTGTACATTGAACACATGTTTCTGCTAAGTTTAAAAACAGAGGACTTTTTTGACAAGTGGTATTTTAAATATCTCCAGGTAAATACTTTATTGGCTATTTATCAAGAGAAAGGTAAGCCATAGCCGAAAGAAAGAAACATTATTTAGGTTCTTCTCAATGAAGAGTATCTCATTGCAGTTCTACCTGATTGATTATACACAGATTTCATTCATGATATTTTCACATTTATTCGGCATAAAACCACTTTTAAACTGCTCTTTTACTGAAACTCTTCCCTCGAGGCTGTAACACATAAAAGAACACTTCGCTTTGTGAAGTAAGTTCAAGAACACGGCAAAACAGTCAATTTGCTGAAGGGAAAAATATTTGAAACACTATTAAACGTATCTACAAATTATCCGCCCAGGCACCATAACACAGCAGATCACAATGGGTTACTCGACGCAGAAGAAAAATCAAGAGTACACAACAGCAAAGGAAAGTGTGTTCGTTAAATAGATTGGCGCATCATAGCTGGTAAGTGTTTCAGGAATTGATATCTTTCTAAGTTCGCGTGATTGAGAACATGATTTTATATGCTTGATTTGGTTTATGGATAATCGAGTCAGGAATGCATGGATCAGTAAACACATGTTTGGCAGAGACAGAGCCGTTTAACCTGCCAAAAATCTAAACTGAACCTATAGAAACAACCAGAGAATAAACAAAGACAAAGCTTTTTGCTAAAATATGGGTGACGGGGCTTTTCGTATTTTATTATGAACAAATAGGAAATTCACAGTATAACTCGCCCCTATGACCCAATCTGAGGCCTTAGACTATCTGGGGATTGACACGTTTTATGGCAGGCTACCACAGAAATGGCAGACCTCTAGTGCATTTTCGTGTTTTCAATGGTACAGAAGCCACAAAATTGTCTAGGGGTGCCACCAGATATGAGTCAGGAGGTTTTGAAAGGAGGTATACCTACTGACACTATTGCGATGCACAGTACGTCACGATTCCGACACAAATAGACACAGGCTTCACAGGTCAATCATTACCGGTACATAAATACACTTAGAACTCAATTTGTTTCATAATGTTGACTAAGACACAAGCTTTCGATTTTGAAATTAGGAGGAGGATCGTGAAGCAAAGAGAAAAATTGACAAGTAGGCAAGTTAAGGAATCAGCACTGAACTTTTAGAGCTCAACACACGAATTCAGTTTAGGAAATGCTGTGGGCTGATGCTGGCTTTCTCTGAAATACTGGCTACAATTTCCTCAACAGTAGAGTGATAAATCTAAAACCTATTACGGAAAGGGATATTTTGAATAAAATGATCAGTGACAGAGAATAAACGCCTGGCAATGAATCGAGTTTAATACTGTGAAAAGATATGTAACTCGCTTGCAAAACACGTTTTAGGCAGTTTCAAAGGTGAAAAAAAAAGTGAAGCACTGTGTGTTGGTGGCTTACATTTGAACTTACGGCAAAAAGTAACGAGGCGCGCACTTGGATTTATTTATCGGGGAGAATAGTCGCAGAAACATCGTAGCAATCTGGTAAATACAGTTGTTTTTGTCCCACATTAAATTCTTATTACGACGTTTTGCATCTAGTTTTTGTAGTTTATGTTGCGAACAAACACAAAGATGCGGGTTAGTCAGTGTGATTCCATAAAATGAAATGGTTTTAAATGGTGAAAAACCCGAAAGAAACGCTGTAAATCATTCACTGATCTAAAAATCACGATCACCGTTTGATCAGGCTATTTTTGGAAAAGATAACTCAAGAATAATAAATAGAATCAAGATCTATGTTTGGATAAAATTCGATGTTTTCACATTGTGTCGATATGATTTCTATCACTGTTGCATCCAAAATAAGTAAAAAAGTCACCCACCTAGTTCTTTTTCTCTTGAAGGCTTTCCTGCCTAAAAATGTTCTCACATGATACATTATGTTAGTATGTTTTAAGATAAAGAGATCTTTTGATCGCTTCACTTCGTAAAATTAGGGGGCACAAAATTGCCCCTATGTCAAAAAATCCATGCATGGCAACGTACGTTAATTGACCTTCTTTTGCACTTATTTTGAAAGTATTCAAATTTGAACAGGGAAATGTAGCGTTAAGATAAATAACTATGTACACAGCACTAACACGGACATGACCGAAAGGTAAAGGTTATGTATGGGTTATGGTCGTTGCACATGCATGACCGAAAGTCCGTGAGCCAGGTTCCAATGGTACTGTTATCACTGATGTCTTTATTCATCAAATTCCAAAAACAGCGATATGAGCATGAAGAAGTAAACCAAATTTCTCATTACGCAATAGATCTAACATCAATCATTTCTTTTGCAGCCTGGTGTAACATAGGAACTTTAGGAAGATGGGGACTTTTTCTTCCTGTCACTTTCTTCTGTCAACCATCGTCTTGCTGCAGTTGTTTCGAAGTGGACATTTACAATGTATAACTGCTCCTCCTGGCGATAGTGATTGTCCACAACTTGATACGATGTGTCAATGCTGTAACCAGTATATCTTTACAAAAACTCTGCGCATTGTGACTTGTAGTTTTACTGACAGTACTCTGCCTCGTCTACAATCAACCGATCTGGACATTGAAGAGCTGAGGCTTCAAGGTAGTACGCACCTAGCTACAATTAACCCATCAGCTTTTCTTGGAGTTCCTGCAAGGAAACTCGTTCTCATCAACATTGGATTGACAACATTAAACGAGGAATCATTTCTCGGACTCGGTGAGTCATTACAAGAACTATTCTTGGATTCAAATCAGCTACTTCAGATTCCAAACGCAATATTTCGCATACTGCACAATTTGGAAATTCTCAGCATACAAGGGAACGAAATAGCATCTCTGCCAATTGATGTTTTTTCTACCCAACGAAATCTTGTGTATTTATATCTGCAAAACAATAAGATTAACTACCTTGATCCTGTTGTATTCACAAACCTGAATAGCCTCTACAGACTAGCGTTGGATAATAATGAATTGAGTGTTTTGGATAGCACAGTATTTGAACCTATGACCAACTTGGTTATTTTAGAACTCTCAGGAAATAGGATTGAAAACATTCCAACCGATCTTTTAAGAGCTAATACGGAGCTAACATTTTTGGACATTTCTTCCAACTTGATAGATACCATTGACAGCTCTGTATTTTTCTCCAACAGGAAGTTGAGAGGCATAGATATTGCGCATAACTTACTGCAGGAAATAGAGGCGACAGTTTTTGAGAATCTAGGCCTGTTACTCAGACTAAATCTTGAAGGCAACGAAATTTCGGACTTACGCGCTGGCACTTTCGCCGCTAATGCGGTCATGCAGGAACTTGACATGAGCGACAATGTTTTGGAAACACTAAGAGCTGGTGTGTTCCACATCAATCAGCTACAACGTTTGGATTTATCAAATAACAGAATAATGTCCATACAGGCCGGATTTTTCTCCGTGTTAACCAGCCTTACAAATTTGGACTTGAGAGGAAATTTTATCGGGACAGTACCAGACACATTTTCCTCCCTGACATCCCTCTCTGTTTTGGACTTTTCTCACAACAAACTTACGAACATAACGATGAATGACTTTTCCGGAATGGAGAACTTGAATAGTATTGATCTCTCACACAATGATATTTCGTTGCTTGAAGATCTTTCGTTTCGAAGAAATGAATTCCTCACTACTATAAGATTATCGAGCAACAAGTTAACTCGCATAAGCAGATCAATGCTGTACGGACCCTTTGATCTGCAACACCTATATCTAGACAACAATGATCTTTGGCTCATTGAGGAGAAAACCTTTCTAGATTTACACGACTTGGAGGAATTGCACCTTCAAGATAATACAATAGGTGAGGTAAATCCGGAAAATTTGCAAATTTTATCCAACCTGCGTACGCTTGATTTATCCAACAACAGTTTGCGTGCCATTCCAGCAGATACATTTCAGGAGATGAAAAGCCTTGAACAATTGTCATTAGAAAGTAACAAACTTACAACATTAGATCCCGATGCCTTCACTGGTTTAGAAAGTGTTGAAAATATAGATTTGTCCAACAACAGTTTGTCCTCTGTGCCACAAAGTAGTTTTGACGATCTGCCGAAGTTATCAGAAATAGATGTATCTGACAACCCACTTCCATGCGATTGCGACGTAGTATGGTTGAATGAAGCTGCATCTGGAACTCAAGCTGTTTGTACATATTCACAAGACAACAATGCTTACTATCTGGAATGCAATCCAGTTGCCCCCAGTTGTCCGGGTTCCCGACCTGACAGACCCAGTTCCTGCGACACACAGCCAGGCCCTACCACCACTACTACCTCAGCGCCAAAACCCTCAACCTCAACAACAACACCAACAAGTACTACTACTACTACAACTGCTCCCACAACTACTACTACAACCACCCCAACAACTACTACTACTCCTACAACTACTTCCACCACTACTCCAACAACTACTTTCACCACTACTCCAACAACTACTTCTACCACTACTCCTACAACTACTTCCACCACTACTCCAACAACTACTTCCACCACTACTCCAACAACTACTTCTACCACTACTTCAACAACTACTTCTACCACTACTTCAACTACTACTACCACAACCACAACACCTACTCCTACCACTACAAGTACTCCAACAACAACTACTACTACAACACCCTCTACCACCACCTCTATGACATCGACTACCACTCCAACTCCCACTACCACAACAACTACATCCACAACAACAACGCCGACAACGACTACATCAACAACTACAGTTGTTCCAGCGACCACGACAACGACTTTAGCAACTACATCAGCAATTACCACCGTGACATCTACACCAGCAATGTCTACAACCACAACTCAAGCAGATATAATCATCAAGGAGAACACTACGAGTACAGACAAACCCATCATCATTCCAGGTGCCAGTAGCGACGATGAAAGAGACGAGAGAACTCTCATCATAACGTTATCAACAGTTTGGGTTTTTGCTTTCATAATAATATGCTTAATTGTTGGTATTATTATAGCATTGCGACGGAGACAAAAATTAATAGCTCAGAGAGAAAAAGACCGAGAAAAGCTGGTATTCACCAACCGCCCCACTCCACATTCCAGCACCAGATCCTACAAATCTGCAAACAAAAGTAACAAAAGCAAACGATCACTCAGATCACTCAGATCAATTCGATCTTTAAAATCTCAGAAATCAAACAAAAGTAGCATAGAGGACGACGACGAAACTGTCGGCGATTCATTTTCAATATACATGATGCCAGATTCATACCGAGGGGGAACAGACACCATGGTGTGGAAAACATCGAAGGAAAAAATGGCAGGAATAAATGAAATGATTATTGAACGGACACAACACTTATATGTATGAAATATGTGTTGTTGTTTCTTAGTGTAATTTTGTCACATATGTTATGCCCTCTGTGATAGTGACACATTTCAACCAAATAACTAAGTCTAGATAGAAAGTGAGATGATGACTAATAGAATTATATTTTCAGTAAATTTCGTGAGAAGCAGAACACGCTGATGACGGTTAAATGATTGTAGATTGGGAATATCAAAATGATAATCATTCAGGAACGGAGCGCATTTTGTGTAAGTGTAATTAATACACCCTGAGGGAACAGCAAACATTTCGGACTAAAACGACAATAACAGTAATTTCTGACCTATTAAAGTCAATGGGTGAATTTTTTCAGGGATTTTGCCCTTGAAAAATCTGCAAATATCACAGACATCTGAGCATTCACTTTGAAAGTTATTACATAGTTTGAAAAGTTTGTGTAGTGTAATTTTTTGCTGACTATTAAAAGTTAATTGTAGAAGGAATCAAAGAAAATTAACATTTTGTCTAAATACATCTTTTTTACTGATCAGTAATTTCTGACAACTGCACACAA
>JBCAUG010719779.1:0-12647 GCA_038406175.1 Haplosyllis leylae | reverse complement strand
AAATAGAAATCTGGGGGTAGCCCCCTAACCCCAAGAGCCAGCATGTGTAATTCTTACACTCCTTGGATTTTTGAAAACTTTGTTTATAAAAAGCCTTATCAGTGGATTCTAACGCGCGAATCATCTTTGCTCGAGCCACTTTTACATCACTCTGGGTCTTCAGCCACTCCCTAAATACACCGTACGCAGCCAAGTTGATGTTGTTCGGATTGCCTGTGACGAATTTGTCCACAGTGTAGCTAGATATTTCAAGATCTCGTAGGTCAAATTGATTGGTAAATCGCTTGGGGAGCTGGATCAACTCCTTGTCCATTATTCTGTCTTGGTCATCTGAAAAGACATTTTCCTATGTGCACTTGTTTCTGACTTAACTTATATAAATGTAAAGCTATTTCTGCTTCAAGCAAATTAAATGGTTTGGTTTAAAAAAAATTGAGGAATTTATGAAAAGGTATGGGTAACAAATGAATAAGTGATTTTGCGAGGTCCCACACTTTACCATGCAGCTGTTGACTACACATTCTAATGTTGAGAGCCTCACAAGGATCCAACCAGATGTGCAGCCAATAGCTGAAGATGTCAGTCGGAGCCGATCAAGGCCAAGTATGACATGTACTTAAGTAGTGCACCACAGAGTAACAGTGTGCTTACAGAGCAGTAACATGCTAACAAGCATTAACCCTGCTGTAGCAGTAACTAGACTTAAATGCTGATTTGAAAACTAGGCTTAAATGCCAAGAGCAACCCAACATAGAAGATTGTACCAAACTGAAATAAACCAGTCAAACTACAAACATCTCTTGCTTGTGAGAAAAAGACGTAAGACACCTTTGAGAGATCATCGGTACTGGAGGTCTACATAGACTTGCCCGCAGTGCTACACAGTCTCAGCCATACCTGAGATCACCGCCGCATGCGCAGGACCAAATAGACCTCACATTTTTCAGGTCAGCCCTCTTAAAAAGCCTGAAAAAAAACTGGTCAGAGTGGTAACACATTAAGGAGAGATATTAGTTGAGAAGAAGTGAAAGTGAAGTTCTTTTGCGTTTTGCAAATTAGTGCGAAAAACCTCACATGAAGTCAGCGTGACAAAATAAATTTACTGGTGGCAGGTGATCCCGAGCTTCCCCGTGACACTTCTGATACTTCTGTTTTGCCAGAGATCTTCGTTACTCCGGATATCGATGGTCCCTTCTGAAATGAAAATATTCGTTTCAACAAAATATTATTATCCACAGATACGGTTTGGAAAAATTCTTATATCATCTGGATTATGATATCATCGTACTTTTAGACGACCCTGTTATGCTAACATCTGAAAATGACTCACAGAATGTACTGCGTAGTTTCGTATTTCATATCCACCTTTGTTGATCACAACTAATCTTTTCCCTTCTCGATCCACACGCACTCTAGTTGGGTTGTGTATTCCGTTTTCCTTGTCCAGAAGGATCTGCAAGTTTCGTCCATCTTTCGAAACCCAGTAAATCTGAAATGCATAAAATGATAGCATTGTGTATGGAAATCGAACGAAATTCAGCGGTTTTCTCGTTTATTCGAAAATAACTGATTGTAAAACTATGATATATTTGAATTATTTATAAGAGCAAAATATACCATGTCCGCTCCCCTTTCGGCAAAATATATGTCTCTATCTTCCGATGCGGATACACTGCAGGGATTGAAGGACATGGCCAGATCTGGACAGGAACGGCAATCCAGCTGCCATAAAGTCCCCAGGTTCTGGTTCACAGCTCTTACAGAAGCGTGTGGTACCGAGGCACTGACGAAAACAGTATGACTGAAGTCCACTGACTGATCCGAAGATGTATCTGCCAGGTGGTGTTGGCTGTGAAACACATGTCCATGTCACAACCCTTGACATATTCAAGAGCGGTAGGAATTTTGCCATGCAGTTGGTAATTTGCATCTAGAATTCTGATTTGATCAGGGCTCTTGTTATCAAGAATGTACATGTAATTCTCATTTCCACAAAGGGCTGTGACTTTTAAACTCGTGAGCGTGAAAACTCGAAGAAATTTGTGTGATTGAGTGTGGAAGCTGAATACGTCACTCCCATTCTTTTTTGCAAAAAGTATGTAGTCTCCAAAAGGGAACATGATGGTCGGTAATTCTGCCTGTGGATCCTTCTTCTTCTGCTTTAGCAATACACTGTAGTCAGGTATTTGGACATTCAACAGAACTGTATCATTATTTCCAATAAGGTTTTTGTTCCAACCGCAAATCCACATTGAGTCTCCCTTGAAAAGAGCGCTGGAAAAGATTTTCAAATGTGAGCCTTCAAATGTTTTCAGGGATGTCTCAGACTGAAAAATGGATGTGGTCTTCATGGAATGTGCTGCTGGTGATGTGGGTGGCTTTTGGTCAGGTTGTATTTCCTCTTACTCGGCAACAGGTGAGAACACGGCGGAGTGAACTTCTGGTTCCATGTAGGACAGGCGGGAAGTGCCCGATTTTGCCGTGTAGTCAGTCTCGCAAGAAACGCCACCAACTGAGTACAATGACTGAATACTGCCGGCCAAAGATCCACGTCGGAGGAGGGAAGGCTGGTCAGGATTCGAGCCTGTAGGATGACGGTAGGAAATTGCAAACCCTAGGAGGTGTTCTTCCAGATAGGTGCAGAAATGTTCGTCTTCCACTGTTAGCCAGCAGATTGGCTGCCGATATGACAGTCTCGGGATATCTCTCTTTTGCTCCAATGGTGGAACGTTCTTTTGTTGATTTAGGCAGAGGAATGTATTTGAATTGCTGATGAAATTAGACATTGAGGCCTGCTCCAGAAGTTTTTCTCCACTCTCTGCGATATCCTTCCACGTATCTGTGAACATCTGTAAAGGACTGAATTCCTCTTCAAGTTTTGACTTCATATCATCATTCAATCTGGTAATCTTTCCAACTTCATTGATGTAAGCAGTGTTCAGTTTTGCCATAACATATTCATACTGATCTCTCATTTGTTGAAGAGCCTTCCCGGAGTACGCTTTGACATTTTCCATGCATTTCTTTACTTCTACCTTTCTTTCCTCAGCTACCCTTGCGTTCTTTTTTCCCGTTTCTAGAAAAGACTTGAGGTTTTCTGGTTCACCTTCAGTTTCCATCGTAATGGAACAGTGCCGTGATTTCGATGCCATACTTGGGAGCAGGCACCACAAATAGACATGTTGCATTTCTCACAGAAGAGGCTGATGGGGAATCCCCTGTGATGAGGACATTGCTTCGATTCAACATGTTGGACAGGATAGGACGGAGACCACGTTGCTGAGGAAGCTGTGGCTCCTACTCCACTGCTGTCTCCTACAATGGAGCTCTGCAAAGAAAGAGTAGTCTATTGAATTAGCATTAGGATTTCTACATAATTGATGACAACATTTGATGTTCAAATCCAGAAAATCAGTGATTCCAATGTATTCGCTATCATGAATACAATAGTTTTAAAATAGATTAAATATTGAACATTTAAAAAGTGACTGGTTTTTTTCTGTATTTATCCTTATCTTCAATCAAATTGTGAAATTTATCATTTTTATTTTAGAGATAAGAATGAAACATTTAATTCTTTACCTGGGAAATCGCCCAGGGACTGTGAAGAATAGAATACTGCGATTTTGAGTTTTCATTAGAAATCTGCCAGTTTGTGACAATGTCAATTATGTCTGTCATTGCAGGTTGATCCTCAACCGCGGTGAAGTATGAAGCGTTGGACGTTGCGGAAAGTCGACGCTGACAGCTGAAGATCGACAGATCCAATTCCCACAGGTGACTAGTGTTCTGGAGACAGTTATTAAGCCCTCTACCCCATTGTGTGGGGTTAGAATCATAGCCTAGACTTTCACTGTAAATTTTTCTTGTCCATGCTTCTCTGTCTGTGGCAGGATTTCCTGTAAGAGTGACTAAAGCTCTGGCTCTTTCAGGGCAGTTTAAGCTAAGAAGAAGCCTCCCAATACTTGACTGGCTTGAAACTGGTGTGGGTATGCCCAACACGCAATGCAAGAAAATTGAAACTTTCATCTGCAACATCAGGTACAATGAAAGCAATACAGTTCTTCCAAGTCAAGTCATCTACTGAAGCTATCTTACTTAGAGCCATAAGTTTGAATGTGTACGGTTTTGTTGAACTTTCTATAGCTTTGATAATGGAGTCGCTAAATTTCAAACCATGAACATTCCACTGGATTTTGTCCATGTGTATTTGTATCAATTCAGCGTTAATGTTTGCTAAAGCAGCACCTAGAGAATAAAAACGCCTGGTATCACTTCCAGTCGTTTTCATAAGTTTACCTTTGTGATAGAAGGGGATCGGGGAATTCCAGACAGATACCAACTTCCGCCCGGATTTTTTCATGCATATAAGTATCAGACCCCACTGACCAAATTTCATCAGCCTTCTCTGAGATTAAATTGATTTCCCTCTTCAATTCTTCTCCAATCTTGGTGGTACCAAGGAGAACCATCTTACATTTCAAGGCTTGTTTGAGATCAACAGCTTTCTGTGATGTCCCAGGAAGTGTTCCTATGATCACATTAACATTCTGGCGCTTGTACAGGTCTCCAAAATACTGTCTACTCAGATTTGCAATCCATTCTACTGACGGATGCTATAATTCTCTATATTTTGGCTCAATAAGGGTTATTCTGCCGGGGAATTTCTCCGTCAGTGATTTTGCCTTCTCATGTTCAAACGTCAACCATTTGGCAGTTGATGGTGTGGTCACCAGAAGATCATGACCTCCCCGGACTAACTTTTCACACAGCTGGTATCCAAGAAAAGACTGTTGAAACTCACTGAATTTGTACAAAAGCTCAAGTGTTTGTTTCTGCATTTTCCTTTCCATTTTACGTACTTGCGTACTGGAGTTGTGTAACTAAGTCTGATTCGTTTGGTAGAATTAATGATAAATAGCCATCGCTCAAAGAAGCATTTCTCTTTGTGCATTGGTCTGCTGCGCATTGGTTTTGAAGGTGAAATAACCAAAGAATTCTAGCTTTTAATCGTGATATTCTTGGATATTGATATTTTTGAAACCAACTCATACTGGTACGTGGCACGTAGTTGCGCTCCACAGCAAATTCGTGTCCGTGATATATCAAAGAAATATTGACAGGCCAGGTGATAAGACGCCATCATTTAAAACAAAACCGGACAAAATAACCAAGAAAAGTGGCGTGAGGTGAATGAAATACGTAGCTAAGGAAATCACAATCAATGGATTTTTTCCACATCAAGAGGCTAAAATTGTTCTGTTGAGATTCTTCACAGAATTTACTTTATGTTACAAATTTTCCTAATTAACCAACTGTAAATAGTTTCATATTCCTGCCAAATCTTCTAATTGGCTTTTTTGGAACCACAGAAAGAAATTCATTACTGCGCTGAACAAAAAATAAATTGACATAATGAGGTTGCGAGAGTCAAAGGTTGGTCACCATGATGATCACCAAATTCCCCCACCCCCCTAAAATATTCATAGAAAGTATTTTTGACCAATTTTGACAACCTTCACATGAGATGTCAAAGTTGACAACAATATGTGTAAACCTCATTATGTCAATTTATTTTTTGTAAACCTGCTCCATAGTCCAGCTGTTTGACAATTTGACTTCTTTTTGACAATTTGACATCTTCTGACATTTTGACACATTACTTAACCCTTTACCCACCACTGTTTGATTCCACTATACCTAGTGCTATGCCAATAACAGATATATCTGTTCTCATCTACTTTGTCCTACAGGGCCATTAGCAGGAATATCTGCATCACCCTATAAGGACATGTATGTCCCAAAAGTACAATGTATAACATCTCAGTTGAGGCTTGCTTTGACCATAGATCTAAGCCAAATCCATAGATCTAGACCTAAAACTTAGAGGTGTCATGCCCACTTTTACTAAAGTGAAGAAAGTAGTTGTAAGGTTGGTGAGAGGACTGAAAATATTGTGTCTAAAATAGCCTAAACTTTACCATGATCATGCATACAGTTTGTTTCTGTTGCACAAGCTGCTCAGATCTGGCTTGCTGCGCAAAAACACGGAAACAGATATACTTGACTACAGCAGGAATTGGGTTAAATCAGTGACTGTTAGACTTGCCACTGTCTGATACAAATGATCTTCCAGCAGGGTGTGATTGGCTCTTATTATGTGATACATGTGCTGAACACGTAGTCAATGCTGTCATCTGTAAGAACGATTGTTCAATTTACGCGAAATCAAGTTGTGAAGCAAAGCATGTTCTGAGTTATGCATCTCAATAAAATATGATATATAGAATTTATCAATAACCAAATGAGTGTCAAAAGAAAATAAATGGGTTCAGCAAAAATTGTACTAAAATTTTTAAAAACCTGAAAACACTTATGTAAGCAAATGCAGACTAATTATTTTGCAGAATTTCGATCTATGTTAACGTATCATGCCATATCTGCCACTAGTCATGGTTTGATCACTTTAAGATTAGCAATGATGCCCTAATAGAAACAGTTAACACTGGAGACAGCATGCGATTTAATGTTTATGAAAATCCAGGCCATAAAGTAAGTTTCATGTAATCGAGCTTTTCCTATTTTGGTTTTGGATCTTGCTGATTAGATGGATTAGACTAATTCACTGGAATTGACTGACTGTTCATGGATAGGTTAAATCTTCATTTGCACTATTCATGGAGCAGTTCACTGTTCATGGGTAGTTAAAATGTAATACAACACTATGCATGGAAAGTGCAAAATGAATGAGCGCTCTCCATGGATAGTGAAAAATGAATTTGCATTATCCACAGATAACTGAATACATTATGTGTGAACAAATTACTATATATAGATAGTATATGCCACTATCCGTGAAGTCTTTGTCTAATTCGACTAATTATATAGATGAATTCACCTTATTTCCAAACCAAAATATAAAAAACACGAATAGTTTGCCAAAAATATCGGGAGGTTAATGTGGAGATGAAAGATTTGTTCTGCGTCTGAGATCTTGAAGAGGACAAAAAGAAAATGATTTTAATAAGAAGTAGAAGAATACACATAGACATTTAGTGAGAGTGTACTTGTGAACAACGTATTAACAATTAAAATATACCACTTTATTTCTAAAGGCTTTTAGTGCAAATGGTGCAAGAATTGATGAAAGCAGACCTGACAACATGGCATCAAATGGATTGGTTCAAATCATAGACAAGATATTTTAGACTATCATTAAATAGACTATTATTATAAATTGGTTATTACGATTGTTCCAAACAAACATACGTAAAAGAACCAGTATTTATTCCAGAAATATTTCTGCGCAAAGTTTTAGATCTCTCTCTCTCCCTCTCTCTGTGTATCTCTCTCTCTGTCTGTATCTCTCTCTCTCTCTCTCTCTCTCTCTCTCTCTCTCTCTCTCTCTCTCTCTCTCTCTTGCAGGTGTTAACTTTGCCACTATATAATGTGTACACCTTACTGCAAAATAATGAAGATTTAGCAACGCTGTTAAGCGCAGTAGATTTAACTGATTTACCTTCAACTCTGAACGGTAATTAACAGAAACAACAACAGAAAATAGAAAGAATGCTTTAATTTTCGTCGACATGTTGCAGCTTCTGGATAAGGAATTTTGCTTTTTCCTTGAAAATGTACATTTCAGGTGCTGGAAATTTTACTGTATTTGCTCCAGCTAATGAAGCATTTACAAAGATTGCAGAAGATGATCTGAATAATCTCTTTGCAGACAAAGATAAGCTAGCTGGTAATCTGCTTAAATCAATTCATCTGTTCAGTAACCAACGATACCAACTCCCAAATATTCCACGTAGAAACGTGTCGATGTAGTCAATCACACATCTTTACTTGGCATAGGAAAATAAATATAAGATCAGATATTGTCGAGAAGCAACATTTTACGTTTCTTCGTCATCTTGAGTCGTATAAACGACTTTTGTCATCTGCAAATCTCGATGAACATAAATAATTTTGTTTTGCATGTCAGCATTCATTGCTCATTTCGATGTTCTTATCGTTCTGCGACAAAAAAGTTAAAAGAAAGAACAAATCTGCGTATTTGCTTTCAGACATATTACTTTACCACATCATTGGCAGTACGTATTACAATGTAGGACTTCACAATGGAATTCAACTCACAACACTGCAGGGAGACAATATCTCTATCAGTAAAGAAGGAAACTGTGAGTACAGGTCTTAATTTTTTTAATACACAATGTTGCAAAAAGAAAATCATGAAAGTTTTCCTCAAATTGTTTACCGCAAAAGGAATTCACAAATGCAATGAATTTCAAAATTTTACCGATTCACGGCTTGTTATTCATTTCAGGCGTGCAGATCAACAACGTTTCCTTGGTTATTTACGCGGACGTAACCATTACAAATGGGGTAGTACACATAATCGACACCGTACTTGGTGATCTTAATAGCAATGTAAGCACATCTTGTAATGAATATAAGTAGTCTTTCCTAGAAAGATGTTGGTATGAATAGTTAGTTCTATGTATTTGAGACACATACATTTTATTTCATAAGCCAAGATAGATAAAAGCCGACAATGACTCATACGTCATCCTAAAAAATTTTCAGCAGAGAAAACGCCTTAGTTGATACTGGACTTTGAGATTAATATGTGTATTTTTTGAGTGGCAGAAATATCTATGACGATTGATAATCAATATAGTATCATTTTCATTTACCCTTGACATATCTATTAGATCTAAGTTCATTAGTGGTCGTGCCAAAATGCAGTTCAAACTTTCGTGTATAACTTTATTTGTCTCACAAACCTCAAATTTAACTGTACAGTGAGGGATTTTCTTTGTCCTTAGAGTCTTCTAATTCCTCATGAATACAAAATTTTGTTTGGACAGTGCTGAAAGTGTTGGCAAGTGTGATTAAAGAATTTAAAAAAATAAATGTTTTTTCTTTCATTTCCAGCCAAACCGTGCTACAAATTGCATTGGAACTACCTTATGGAATCTAGTACTCACAATAATTACCGTCCCAGTAATAGTAACAAGTTAAATGAAATAAACATTTGACATTGGAATATGCTTAACGTTTGTAAAACAAACAATGAGATTTTGATCGTTAAAACTGTAACAGAATGCTTTTTTACCACCAAAAATTAACAATGGAGAATAGTCATTCATGTGGTTAAATGAACAAAGTGCAGCCACAAGCAATATTAGATATAAAATAGTACTAAAGATATACTCTGACAAAAGCCCTCAAAATAGATCTATCTTTTCAAAGGTTCGAAATTATTTTTAACAGTTCACAATTTGATCTGTTCCTCATCGTTCATCAATCAAGGCTGCCAAAAGTTTCCTTTCTCCGGTGAAACTCATTCTACGTTAAAATATGATCGTCTATTATTTTATGAAAATTGTATTCTTTACTAAAAATTGAAAGCGAATCGTTCATCTGACTTTTTCAATGATTCAGGTGCAGACATACCTCCCATGTTGTATTAGTTCATTGTCCAAAAGTAGAACATCATTTTTCTTCAACTGAAAACCTATGGCAGATGACCAACTCACATTGCGTAAATGCTGTAATAAATCAATTTATGGGCCTGTTATTTACATCAAGTTTACTGTTGATTATGGAATAATTCTATTGATGAAATTATAGATCTTCATTTTGGCAGAGGCATCTTATATAGTCTTTTGATAAAAAAACGTTCCGAAGAAAATATATATATTTTTTAAATTTTTGGGGGACATAAGTCCCTTTCGAAGAAAATATATTGATTTTATTAAAAAATGGCTTCATTTCTTGGTGACTGGTATAGTGTCACCTATATTTATTATTCCAAATCTTCCTGGGCTAGCTATAGCAGGCTTAGTATTTAGGCTCCTCCTCTCAGAGGATGACAACAGTTATACATTGGTCTTTGTTTGTACACTGAGCCACAATGCAGGGGATCTTCTTGAGTGAAATGAAGGATACCAGACTTCACAATTAACAGTTTTATTGCAATCATTCAGCAAACATACAGATGAAATCCTTTTCTGGGGTGCTTCTGGAAGTTATGTCTATTTACAGGTGAAACAATGAATCCCGCAAGGAATACAATAAATAAGCATTTCACAAAGGTGGGCTTTACTTTTACTCTACAAATTGGAAATAAATTATAATATTAAAAACTACAAATGACTGCAGAGGACTTCCATCCCCAAGGCAATGTAATGTGGCCTCACCCAAAATGTACCAAATGGCCTGATACCCAATTTAGATAGCAATAGCCACAAAGTACCCTGGGATGTGAGAACCCTTTACCTGAGATGTTCCTTGTGAAGGGGTAGATGTGAACAGTCTGTCACCCAAACTACCTCTCCTGAGGTCAGATAATAAACTCATACTTATGTAGGGGTTTCAGTATATACCAGAGTATTCATGCACCATAGAAAATAAGTGCCCTTCAGTAGTGAGCCACATATATCACTTTTTCAGTAGAACAAATTAACTAAATTTAGCCTTGGTATTGCAGATGTATGTACTGAGATGGATGAAGGGGTGTAGAAATATGATTAAATCCATGACATCATCACTCCTACCTGTGATTAGTTTATGCACACAGAACAGAATGGCACACACTGATTGGCTAAAAATAACCATATCACCCTAACTCAGAGCACCTTGCAGGGTATTTACCTTACAATTGACCCTTGAGTGCAAAATCTACAGGTTCACACAATTGTTTAACATGTCACCCGGTGGCAATAGTCACATAAGTGCCTCAAATATCATGCCAATTGCATATGTTCGAAGCACTTCTTGGATGGCAGGAACATTCAGGAAGTTTACTATGTATGGCCAGCGGTAGGAACCAACATGTCAATGTTGAAGTGCACAAAGGTCACCATGCACCAATGTCGCCCTTACCCTAATGTTACTTAGTAGTAGTGGTGGGAAAAGAAAGATCATTACACCAAATGTTGTCCATGCCCAGATTCTTAAGTAAACGAGATCACCACATTCCTCATATTGCCTGCATCCAGATGCTTAAATGCAAAAAGTTCGCCAATTCAAATGTTTCATCCTTAGATACTGTCCACTTGTAGATGTCCAGACCCGAATCCGAGTCAACAGTGTGTAATATTTTCTAAAGACGTTTGATAAATAGATTACGCATTTACTTGAATATAGTCCTCTGGGATTTCAGTCCCATCACCATAGTAGGTATGGAAAGGCATTTGATCATATCCTAAATTTCCCCTTGCCCAGATTTCTGGTCTTGTAACAGTTAAGTAGCTGCCGTGCATGGAACTGGCCTGGTTGAACCATACCGATTCTCCTAAAATCAAAATATGGAAAATTGGTGCAAACGTTCAGAATTGACAACATTGGCATCAGACTTCAAAATAAACATCTAGCAATAAAATGTTACCTCAGTGAGGAACTGGGGATCTCTACGATTCTAGTCTGATTCTCTCATTTCTGAGCTAACTTGGCATTTGCTTGGAAGTCTCAGACTTTAAGATCCTTATGCAGACAGCATTGATTTTAACTAGACCAAAAGCCAAGCAACGCATGAACAAAAGACAGTTTAAAGATCCCCTAATCAGCACATGCCATAAAGGAGAGCATCAGTCCAGCTAGAATGGCAGAGGTAGCCAATTAAATCTCAAGTGGAGCTAACTTTTTTTATTGGCAATTTTGTGTGCTTGAGAATACTCCCCTTTGTGTCAACTATCTGTGATCAGTGATTTAATGTTACCTGTGATGTGATGTTTGATTGTCGCTGGTCGAACAACCCAATAGGTTAAAGAATTGTCTCGATCGAAGTAATGTTCAATATCTCTCTTAACTAAGAAGTCTATGACATCCTGTTTGTTAGTAGTTTCGAAACCTATACGTGCAATTTATTCTTATTTATTGGTAAAAACATTACTGTTACTTTGTTAGTGTCTGTCAAGCCACAATGATTTCTTCCTTTTGTCTTGTTTCTTTCACCACTGAAGTAAGTTAGTGATTTTTGTGACAATAAATAGATTTATCGTTACGTAAATTCCCAAGTTCTCATATAAATTACACATTATAACTTACATTTTTTCCAAGAGTATCCGGTATCTGAGTCATTCTCCTTGTAGTGATGGTAATATCGTACTCCGCCTTTGTCGTGGAAGGAATTAAACACATCCCTGATAAATTCAAATCTTACATTTACTTGAAGTATCGGATAATAAAAACTGGAGTAATTTTCACCATGAAAAAAGAAATTGGAGTAAACCTGTCTATGGTTCTGTATAACTGTCGTGAATCGACAAGAACGGTTTCACCTCCGCATCCTTCACCAGCGGGTACAGCACAGGCAAACACCACCTGAGCAAGGAAAGTGTAGGGGGGAACGTTTGTAGATTACAGTTTACTGTATTGGTCAATGACATATGTTTTGAAAATTAATGAGACTTCATGAATGGAGTAGATATATCCCAATACAATTGAGTTATTATGCAGAAAAAGAAAACCAGATGTCATCACCTTCTAATCATTTTTCATAATGTCTTATGGTGGATAGAATTCTCCAATCGAAGAGATATTGATATCTACATAGCATTAAATCTCTCTCTCTCTCTCTCTCTCTCTCTCTCTCTCTCTCTCTCTCTCTCTCTCTCTCTCTCTCTCTCTCTCTCTCT
>JBCAUG010719768.1:0-12647 GCA_038406175.1 Haplosyllis leylae | reverse complement strand
AGTACCCCCCCTTGGACCAGACCTGAGTACCCCCCCCGGCTGGGACCTGAGTACCAGCCCCCCTGTGGACTGACAAACACCTGTGAAACTATTACCTTCCTCCATCCTTCGGATGCGGGCGGTAAAAATAAAACTGAAAATAGATTTCTTTGCATTTAACCTTGTTACAAGGTAATCTTGACCTTGGCCTTCAGATAAACTTTATATTTTGAGCACCTTTAGGGAAGCAAATAAGTTTTTACCCATGAGACCTTGACCTAATAACCTTGGTACTCAAGCTTGACCTAGATATGGTCAATGTGCATCTGCATACTCAATATGAAGTTCTTAAACGCATACATTTTTTTTCATATTCAAATTTTGTGTTGTCATTTCAGGCAAAACCATGTACTATTTCTTACCTTGTCTTCATCTATGTCGATCAGTCCTTGCAAATCATTATCCTTCTCCCACTCACTTTCAGCCTAAAATATAAAGTAAATGTTTTAAAGGACTGCAATCGCAAATTGTACACATGCAACCAGATGAAGAACACGAACAGAAATGTTTGAGGATAACCCAGGGCTACATACACATGTGGCTCCACAAAACGACTAATGTCAAGAATATTAATCAGACATGGCCTTGACAAGGTGACCTTACGGTGACCATGACATTGGGGTATACCTACATTGTGAATTAGCGGCAGGCGATATACATGCAGGTCTCCACGGGGCAAAATGCCGTCCAAATGAAAACGCCAACTTTTACTTTTTTTTTCGGGGAAGGGGGGGGGGGGGGGGGTCAGGGTAAACCATCAAACTGCAATTCTGAAGTCCTGGCTGAAAATGGCAACTTTCATTTGGGAGGGGGGACTGTTAACTTTGGCACTCACTTTTGGTATACGGCCAGTGTACAGTGCTTCACAGTAATCTCCCGAGGAGACAAACAAGCTCCAGATGATAAACTGACAAACGCATAGTGTATGGTGCTGACAATTCTGGGATTTAACAGGTTATCTTGTGGTTATGTATGGATATTTCTCAGTTTATTTTAATGTAAAGTTGTTGTTGTTTTTTGAAAATGTTTAGATGCATCCCTGCCCATGGCACTGATATTCTCACACGATTTCCGCCGATCTGGTATGACTGAGCGTTGCAAAACGGAAACTGGATTTGGCAGGAGACCGTGATGAATAATCTTCAAAACTTTGACGAGCCGAGTTACTGAAGTTGGACTTGAGACTCTTCTCACATGGAACACCTCTGCACATAATCAGCACTATTCAATTAACTAATCAGATGGCAGTCTTGTTTTAAGATTGAAACTATGTTGCAACGCTTTTCGAGACAGTAAACCACTGTCTCACGTAATCTGAATATTGTCTCTTGGCTATTTGGCGCCACTCGATAAGATTTGCTGAGCTCTGTGGCTCTTTATGCCCAGTCCGATCAAATTGTCAATACTCCCAGTTGAACAGTTCTATTATCTACAGTCGGCATTAAATGCATACCCATCTGCAGTTCAATCAGCACATGCACAGGGGAACAATCCAAGCCACCACAATATATACTATTGTAGACAGAAGGTCAACGTTTCCTAATGTGATAACTGCCCATTTTGACAAATGTTCAATATTTGAGGTATTGAAATGCTAAAAATTGTAAGATAAGTTGAAAAATAGACAAGTATTATCGAAATCAGAAAACTAAATTTGTTCATACCCATTGAAATATACTGCAAAAGTATCTGAGCGAAGGAAGACATATTTTTCGTAAAATTGTAAAAACAGTATTAACACGGTTTTTGTTTACATCAACAGGGAAATTTCTCATTCTCCCTCGACATCGAATTATATGCACTGAAAGACACTCGAAAATGTATTTTTAATGCCCTAGCATACTTCGATCCAAGTTCAAGGTGATACATGAAATCTCCAGTTAATTTTTAGGCAATGGATTTCAAGACTTTGTGCAAATGTTCAGAATTCAACACCTGCTGCTGTCAACTGCTGTTCATCACCTAAAGGAAGCACACCTTCGAAAGTTTCATATTGCAAACCTAGTCGAAGCCATTCATTTTGGTACACAATGTGTACTAAACAGTAGAAATTTTACTGCCTGAAAGTTGCTTTGCTTGTTAGCACGTTATATTTTTGAATTGCTTGTTCGTTCAGTTTAATGGTGCAGCAGCAATTGTTTCATTTTGGTAAAAACTGGACAGCGACAGCGGATTCTATTAGCTGTACATTTCCTTTGATTGAGTCTCTCCTCAGACTCTTCTGTTCAATAAACGACAAAATGACAACTCGAATCATACATCCAATTCCTCAACTGACAGTCTTCATCAGATGGCTGAAGCAATAAACCTGTGCACCAGAACGGTACACCAGGCCCTCTCCTGGATGGGCAGCTAATCATGAATATATTTTTTCATTATTATTAAAGCAGATTGGCTGTTCAAGAGTTTCCTTTGCAAATTAAACTTTCCAAACGGTTAATAATTTTCACTGGCCCTCTATCATGGACGATGGCTTTTATTTTCCGTTTGTTGCCATAATGGGGGACTCCACTGATTCCATTGTGGATACGATTTGTCAAAAATACAGACCACTCCAAAACAAATACCAACATGTTTCTCCACAAATCTTGAAGTTGAAACACAAATAACCTTTGGTAGACATTGTTCAATGAATTGGCCTCATTTTGCTCAAAATTATACCGTTATGTATTAGATGTCAATGGTGCTCCCGGCGCTGTTTTGTAAATATTGGACACAAGAACATGTCATAATTAATTCAAATTCTTTCAATATGAAAGAGATCCAGCCGGGTGGCTACAATTCTTTCAGAATTATTATGAAATACGATTTGATTTTTAATGGAAATGCCTTTCTTTTTGAAATAAGCCATAATTTTTCTTGCATGTTGTGTACACAAACAAATACTACACTTTCGGTTGAAATTTGTCCACAAAAGCCACAATATCTACACGAACATCATTACAGTTTGTAACGCTTCGTTGACTATGGATCATGCTACTAAGCTATCTCATCTTGTCTGCCTGGTCAGAAATGATACGGTTTTCTGCTAACACTCTTTACATCGTGTATTTGAAGTATTACTGACGCTTCAGTACGATGTTGCACGGTGATTTGGGGTATAATTCGCTTGTAAAGGCAATTCTCTTTTTCAATACATGCTTCAGTGTTCCAAATAAAAATCCAAGGCCACTCGTCAAACCGGATGACCAAACAAATTTTTAACTTGCCCGGATAGCATTTCAACTTTCCCGGATAGCATTTCAACTTGCCCGGATAGCATTTCAACTTTCCCGGATAGCATTTCAACTTGCCCAGACAAAATAATTTATATATAAATATTTTTATTCCTCATTTATTAGCATTGAATTATTCAAATACACTAATTCAACAAAAATCAGAGAATGAAATCTATGGAAATATCCTAAAATGATTTAAATAATAACTTACTTCAGCAAAATTGAAAATAGCACTAGATTGAAAAAAAATTACCATTGAATTATTGGTCATCCATCCGGACAACTAAACCCTGAATTCAGGTTGTCCGGAAGCTAAGTTTGGTGTCATTGACGACTGGGCGACTGTTATTTGGAACACTGCATGCTAGTCACAAAATGCTGAATACTGGCAAACAAATATCAAATACAAAACAAGAAAGTCCTCCTGTGTGAACGCAAGAGGCATACTATCCCGGGTGGGGGGGGTACCCCAACCTGACCTGACCCAGGGGGGTATCCGATCCATGCCCGGGGGGGGGGGGGTACATTTTCTACAGAAACTGCGACTTATTCTACTGCATTAATCTGACGCCTCGTACTTACTTGCACTTTCAACAAAAAACTAAATAAGACGTTATCACACTACCCTGGCAATCACGGTAACTGAGGTCCGAATAATAAATTCGTGCCGATTTTCAAAGAGAAGGTAATATCGTGTAATACAACGTCTGGGTGAAAATACAGTTCATTTTGGACCTGTTATGGTTCATTCACACTGCACGGGACCGGCAAAGGGACAGGGAACGGGATTGGCATAATAGGAGACAATGGGTCTCAGACAAGTGTGAACACTTCTGTATAATATATTAGAACCCGTAATTCCTATCCTGTTCCCTGTACCTGTCCGTGCAGTGTGAATATGCTATTAAAGTTGGCGGCCCATCCGGGTCAGTGACTGACAGCTTCAGGTGGCCCAGATCTAATTCAGGTGGCCCAAAATAAAAAACCCATAAATTAATGGCCCCACTAATTAATATTTAAACAAGAAGGTCCTGCTGCGTGAAACAGCAAGAGGCGTACTGTCCGCGGCCGGCATAGCCTTTCCCGGGGGGAGGGGGTACCGGAATCCTGTCGGGGGGGGGGGGGGTTATCCCTATCATGCCCTGGGTGGGGGGACTGGATCCGTAAACTTCCGTGACCGATCTGGGCAAGTAGATTGTGAAATTAGGTGGCCGACAGACGAAACCAGGTGGCCACAAGCCAATGGTCTAGTCTTTCCGACATGAGTGAAGTAACGGGGATTCCTTTCGTTCATTGTTTACACACTAATTTCCCATTTTTGTTCATAAATTATTTAAAGTTTAGTGTCGTGCTTGTGGTAACTACATAAGATATTTTATGCAACTGGTCATATATAGATGTTGTTTCATTTCTCGATCGACGCGAGTATTTGTCAACATATACAATGTCTGAACATTTTCAATTGAAACCTGGGGGAATGTTTGGATAAAATCCAGGAACTTATAATTAATGTACGGTGCTTTTGCAATATTTCCGGGATGATAGACATAATTAATTGATAACTTATAGATTTCATGTCAAAGTGTATCAAGTATGTACATACCATCGGCCTGAACTATCATTCCAGAAAACACTGAAGGCCAATAATAATAGAACTATAATGTTCAAACAATGCTTACTGATTGATCGATTGATTGAAAGTATTCTTATTCCCGTATTTGTTGTTACAAATTCTTACTTATACTTATGTTTTTACTTAATAGAAATTTAATGTTAATTTGATTTTAAGAAAAAAGGATACACGCTCATTTGAACAGGACTGTTCATAGTTGACTGAGAGTTGTAATTCTGTTCAAAATGTTTGAATTCAGTGGTGATCAGAAGTTAGGCAATACCGTTATTCATGTTCATACGTCAAAATTGTTGGTATGGAAAAAAATACGTTTGAACTTTGAATGCTAGAAAATGCATTTCTGCAATGGTCTCGTACAACCGAAAAAATTTCAGTTGTAAAGTTCTGGAAATACTTTGTTTTTCTTGTATTGTACAATATAACCATTCGTCATCTCGACCAATTACACAGCTTTTCTTGTATTGTGCAATATAACCATTCATCATCTCGACGGATTCCATAGTTGTCTTGTATCGATCAATATAAGCATTCGTCATCTCAACCAATTCCACTGTTTTTCTTGTATTGTACAATATAAGAATTCGTTATCTCGACCAATTCCACAGCTTTTCCTACATCGTACAATATAAGCATTCGTCATCTCAGCCAATTCCACTATTTTTATTGTATTGTACAATATAAGCATTCGTCATCTCAACCAATTCCACTGTTTTTCTTGTGTTGTTTAATTTTAGCATTCGCAATCTCGACCAATACCACAATTTTTCTTCTATTGTACGATATAAGCATTCGTCATCTCGACCTATTCCACTGAAGTCGATACAATTATGAAAACTCGCATACCAAAGAACGTGTATGCTGAGCAAAGCTCATAAAATCGAAGTTCTTTTGCATTATGACTTTTGAAATTTTGACATTGGAATCTTCCAACTCTGTGCATTTTTACTGCCCATTACGACAGACTGGCACATAGCCGGAAAGGTCACATCCTAACATTTAAATGAGGACCCACTCCCCAACCGATTGGGCGTGTCTATCCGATCTCTTCCCAAATGCAATTTATAGGTGATTATCATCGATTTCAATGGGAATTTGGAGCATCCTTTCGATATGACTATTCAATTATTGGATAATGATAAATATTCACAGCAGTTACGCTCTGGTAAATAGGAAATACTCCGGCCTTTGTGTTTAAATTTTTTCCTGTTTTGGTGGGTTTTTTTTTCAACATAAAAAAACATACATTTCAGTTTGTAACTGCACTCTACCACATTACAGCTATCCATTCCTCCTTTTTATTGCAAAGTTTTTATGTTGAAATAAGACCATAGGAAAAAATTAAGAATTACCAGCTCAATGTGACAATAATTGAAAATTAGTAATGAACAATGGTAAATAATGTTAATATGCTGCCCTTCAGCTTTGCACTATTAAATGATTACTTCAACCTGCTCAGCCTACTGTGACTTTTGTAAAACTTGTCAGTTTCATAAAAGGTGAATTGACAAAACCGTGTGGTTGATTTTCCACATTCACTTCCGCTGGGTGCGTCATAGACTATTAACGTCCCGTACTTAATTAGTGTAATTCCCATGAACTTAGTTGCCAATTACTGATTACAAACCATGACTCAAATCATCACAAACTGTGTAATTTTCCCACTATCCTATTTGTCACATGGACAAACATGACCATCAGAAGTTGATATTGTCATAATTAAGTCGAATAGTACAAAACTTGATGTATAGCCATGTACTTTTCCTCTATGTAGTACCAGCAGTCGGCAAAGATGACACACACATGGCAGACGTTCAAATTTTTATATTCATGAGATGGTTAGCTTTGAACCGTACTGAATTGTCAAAGATTAAACTTCTGCATTAGCTACCATACAATATGTACGGTCCAGGTGTCGTTTGCCTTTACCAAGAAAACCTTTGAGAAGCCAAACAGTTGCCCCTCAAGACCCCAGGTTTGGCAGATCAATCAAAAAGGTCTTGGACACTGGATCATGAAGTACAGTGCTAACGTAAAGATTCAGATTCACTGGTAATGTACCAACATACACCAAGG
This sequence comes from Haplosyllis leylae, assembly GCA_038406175.1. Classification (NCBI taxonomy): domain Eukaryota; kingdom Metazoa; phylum Annelida; class Polychaeta; order Phyllodocida; family Syllidae; genus Haplosyllis; species Haplosyllis leylae. Next base: position 5,684 of record JBCAUG010719768.1, on the reverse strand, counting down.
TTCATGCTCCCAATTCCACTGAGAGGTGGATGTATCCAAGATTTCCAGACGTTCATTCTCTCCGATCAGAAGTTTACACGAGCGAACCATTTTTAAATCTCCAAACAGTCCATTGTGATTAATTTCTGTGGACACTCAATATCCGTCATTTGAAAACAAAGGTCAATGGCTTAATCACACTGCACGGGACCGGAACAGGTACAGGGAATGGGACTGGCATAATAGGAGACAATGAGTCCGGTTCCTGTCCTTGACTCTGATCAGTATGAACATTTCTGTATAATATGTTAGGACCCATCAATCCCAAACCTGTTCCCTGTCCCGGTCATGAAGAACCAAACGAAACATAGTGACTGGAGATCGCAAGAGCACTTATTACAATTGCATTGTATTTCCTTAGGCAGAAGCTGGATAACTGAGGATCGTAATGTTCTTTTGATAACATCGTTCCATTCATTTAGTGCTTTTTGCGGAAAAAAACCTAAATCAGTAGGAGAGAAATCAAGGTCTTCTATGAACTCTGTCGATCGATAGTACAATACATGTAGCCTCATAGTTAATCATAGCGTTTCCTTCAGTTAATCATGATAATCACAAGAAGAAGACATCACTCAATACATTCATCAGCAACGCCAAGGTTATATACATGATACTCGGCACTGCAGCATTAAACTTAGTGGTTCAAGTAGTTTCATTTCGTAAAACAGGTACCAATCTTGAGAACTGGCATGACCATTGTTTTTGGCATACGTCACCAGTGTCACTAATCAGGATGACCACAAAATATCTTTTGTAAAGTGTTGCGCAGATAACACGCACAGTTTCAGTAATTCGTTGGCGATATACTGATTGTCCAAACATTTTCTTTTCTGTACCGATTTTACAAGTACGTATGATAAAACAATTGTTAGCTCTTCTCCAATCCAAATCGGACTATTGGTTAATTTTAACTAACCATCTCTGTACCAAGGAATACGAAACATATCTAAATTATCTCGCCAATACAAGAAAGTCCTCCTGCGTGAACGCAAGAGGCATACCGCCGGCGGCGTAGCAAGTGCTCACTCGGCTGTTCTGTACTTGGGGGGGGGGGGTACCTCAACCTGACTGGCCCTGGGGGGGTACCCCAACCTGACCTTGCCCTGGGGGTACCCCATCGCGGGGTGCCCCCCCCCCCCGGTGTGGACTGACAAACAAACTGAAACTATTACCTTCCCCCATCCTTCGGGTGCGGTCGGTAAAAATCATCAGCAAGCTCAAGTTTTACGGACTAACAGACTGAGAATTGTTTGTTTCGCGGCTCTTTGGTGTGTGACCGCTTATATTTGTGACTGGTTACATATCCATTGTAAAAACTTCAACAGATACTTTCTATTTCCCAGCAAATTTCATTGATTTTTTCCCCACCTGTTCCGTCTCCTCTGAAGCTCCGGTACTGGTTCAGCAGCTGCTTCAATAAGCTTGCCGAAAACGATACAAAATGTTACAAATAATCGAGTACTACCTTTGTAGATTCACTTAAAAAAACAGATGACCTGAGAAATCATAATGGCCTTGGAACAGTGAGTAAACCCAACATATCAGTGAGAGTTACTTGATAGGAGTAAAAGGGAAAAGATAATTCATGAAATATTAACAAACGTGCTGAACATTTTGTGACTTACATTTACAGAATATATATGACTTGATTCTGTCAGTTACAAGAATGTCTTGAAGGAATCGGGTTTTGATTATGTATATTGCTATAAGAGGTATACTGAATTCGACTTGTATCAAGCTCATGTATGGTTATCATCCAGCATTACCAAAATCAGCAACTAATATGAGACCTGCCTTTCTCTTGAACCCAACATAGACGATATAAACGGTGTTTGGCAGACCATGTAGATCTAGTGTGTGAAGAAACCACTCAAATTTTGACAATTTATCATGGCTCCAAAGTCTTCAAAAATGTTGCATTTGACAGCCACAGTGAAAAGGGAGATGTCAACTTTCTTCATGAAGAGGTTTTAATAAAAAGTACTTTGCCGAAATTGTGTTCTTTGCTTAGTTATTAGTCCGGAAATAATTCTGAACCTTTCAAAAAGTATCCCAAGTTGCCAGATATGGCTTAAATTACGCTATAGAATGAAGAAAGTGCATAGGTTTCTCGTTCATTAGGGGAACAACCAATCGTACAATAATTTTACTACCACTCAATACTGACATTAAAATATCCAGATCTATGTCACAGATCTAATATTTTATGAAAAGTCCCCCACCCTACAATTAAATGTGGAACAAAAAGCAAATGCAATGCCGAAAATTTCCACCAGGATCTTCTGACCATGCTTGGGAGGTGAAAAATAAACAATTGTGTTTTGGTACAACCCATAGTAATTTAAGTCTACAAAAGCTCTAATAAATAGTTATCAAACTTTGAATGTTTCCGGAACACTTACGTGTAAAATTGTAAACTACGCCTGACCACAACATAAAAATCGTGAAAGCTGAAGTTAACTTATTTGGGTGAAAGATTAACCTTACTCACCTTTGCAGCTAAAGTTCCGCCAAATAAAAATAGGCACACGAACAAAATGTATTTTGTTTTATCCATTATTAAATTGTTCAAACTGTTACACTATCAAATATTGTTAAAATCCAATGCACATAGGGAGACAGGCCGTGTTTTAACTCCAAACTCTAAGTCTCCCCTTTCTTCAATTCTCCATTGGTGGCACTACTTTAAATATGGCGGATTCATGCGCTTTTATGAATGTCATGGGTCTTCAAAATATCTGTGTATTCGCTTCTATGCTAATTCTCAATATTATCCAGTATTCAATTCGTCACGGATGAAAACGATAATAAAAATATTTATCAATTGTACATTTATTACAAAAAAATAATGCACTACTTTTTAAGTAAATTGCCTTCCGATTTCCGGGTCAAAGTTCACAATCACTTGATGATGTCACAGACAGATAAGGGATTCCCGAAAAGCTCACTCAAATTGCCTGTTTTGTGGTGGTTGTTTTAATCTTCGGTTTCACTTCTCGTTTTACTATTTACCATATTTAACTTATCATTCTGTGTCGATATGGGATTCCCGTTCGCAATGGTATTCTGAACAGACACCGGGATCAGTCTCCCGAGGAAAACGTTTGTGATGCGCAGTTTTGTGAAATTGTCCGCAGAGGGGGCATCAACCTTGGGACGCAACATAAAATTTTATAAAATTCTCCAAAAAATACTTTCATACAAAAGTCCTCCTCTGTTACCGCAAGAGGCTCGGTGTATCCCGTCCAAGGCGTGTTCTGTCCGGGTGGGGGAGGTACGGGGGGTGTACAGGGGACATGGTGGGGTGGGGAGTACCCTGGTCCTGGCTGGTGAGGGGGAGGGCAGGGGGATACCTTGTCCTGGTCATTGTGTGGGGGTGGGGTGTACCCTGTCCTGGTCATGGTTGGGGAGGGGGCGCAGGGAAGGGTGAGGGGTACCCTATCTTGGTCATGCCTGGGGGATGGGGCAGGGGGTACCCTTTTCTGGTCTTGGCTGGGGGTGGGGGTGGTGGGGCGGGGGGTACCCTGTCCTGGCCGGGGTACCTCCCTCCCCCAGTGAACAGACTGGCGAATTGAAAATATTTCCTTCCCGTCCTACTTCGTACGCGGGCGGTAAAAATCGAGCAAGGCCAAGGTTGGGAGTGGGTATCCACCAATGACTTATGTTATACCATTAACATACAATCCCAGGGTCGCCACACTGTGTTCTCAACTTTTCGGTGCCTTTGGGTGGAGGTCATTAAAATAACATCACTATATTTATTTCACTGCTGTCACACAAGGATATACCACTAAAAATCCCGTCTGAACTACAACCACAAAGGCGCAAGTGTGGTGTCCCGTCAACTGAAAATTTTCTACAAAGGCCAAAATATCTTGGCAACATTCCACCTCAGGTACATCCCTTAATTTTCAAAATCTGCCCTGTGTTGGAAGGTAAATTCCCTGATGAGGCTTTTCCATACCTGTATATGTCGGAAAGTGTCCTATCATTTTGCACCAGAGAGGAAATTATCCTATCCTATCCCCTTTCAGTGCAGGCCCTAGGGCATTTTTGACAGATCACTGCCATAAGTTTCAAAAAATTCTTTAACAATAATATCCATCGAGAAGCATGTTTGCGGAGATAAAAAAAATCGCTTTCGCTTTATGTAAACGAAATCTTAGAAAATTGGGGTTCAAGATTTTACGACCGTTTTGCGAGGAAGTCGAACTTCACTCAAGTTGAGCTAAATAAAACAATTTCAAAGAAATGTGTCGTAGAAAAAATCAGCGAATACGGACGTGTAAACCCAATTGCCGCTTCTTCACTTGAACTTCCATTTTCAACTGACAAAAAATCACATTCAAACAATTTCCATCATGAAAGAAACCACAAGCAAGTGACTGTTGACGTCAGTTATCATTTTGTGTTGTCTGGTATATAAGTAAGCGATATCAATGCCTTTAGAAAATATTTTTAATTGCATAATATAAGCAGCAGATTTGATTATCCCGCTTCCTCAAAATGCCAAACTAAGTAAATTAAATTGATGCATCTGTTACACTTAAGGCGGTTTTAAGATTATTCGGCTCCATGATTGTTGTACTGGACATAAAGTTTATGTTAATTCGTTTCTGATAGAAACTTAAGGTGGGTGAAGCTGGCGTGAATTCTCATCACAGATTCCTTTTTTCTCATGTGTTTAATCTGTCCACTCCAAATTCTGATTGACGACGACAAAGCAATAAACATCAGTCATCTCCTCAATCTGCATAAAAGTAAAATTGACGATTCTGAAAAAGTAGCGTTACAATTCGGACTTTCGCAAAAAAAAAAAAGCAATTTCAAAATGTAATAGGATATTGACTGTTGTCTGTAGCGAAACGAAACATTGTAATGCGCAATATTTCAGAAAAGAGCTGCGTCATCTTTCTGACTTCCATTTGTAAATCAGTTCAGTGCTTCAAAAAACGAAAAGGTGTTTTTATTTCCAAACAATATCACAACATTTTTTTCGTGCTACAATTACTGCTTGAGTACTCACAGATTTACTAGTTGGTTTCCCCGCTCCATGTCCTGCCTTCGTGTCCACTCGTATCAACAACGGATTGGTCTGGAAAGCATTAAAATGTTAAAAGTATAATGTCCAGTGTATAAAAATTTAAGTAAAGTCACATGAATAGAAGGCAGCAAAAACTTGCTTATATTTTACCAGGGTATCTACCAATGGTGAGTGCTCAAAAAAGGGAACTTTTTTTGCTCAAAATAAAAATAAATACATGTGGTAACTTTTTGCTTTTTCACAACTTGTTACTCTTTAATCAACAATAAAGTCCTCCTGCGTAAACGCAAGAGGCATACCGCCCGCCATGTAGCAATTGCTGGCTGTGTTGTCCTATCCCGAGGGGGGGGGAGGGGCTACTCAGGCTGAGTACCCCCCTCAGCCGTGGGACTGAGTACCCCCTCCCAGCTGTGGGACTGAGTACCCCCCCAGCTGTGGGACTGAGTACCCCCTCCCCAGTTGTGGGACTGAGCACCCCCTCCCAGCTGTGGGACTGAGTACCCCCCCCAGCTGTGGGACTGAGTACCCCCCCCCCAATTGTGGGCCTGAGCACCCCCCCACCTGTGGGACTGAGTATCCCTCCCCACACCCAGCTATCGGA
>JBCAUG010719757.1:0-12647 GCA_038406175.1 Haplosyllis leylae | reverse complement strand
AGGTCGTAGTTTTCTTCAACAAATTCAAGTAGATGGTACCGCATATGCATTGGAGTGTAGCATTGACCTCGTCTGTTGACTTTTATCTGGTGTCGTATGCATGCAAATATTTCGTTCCGGTCGTACAGCGGCTGTATATAAAAATATAAATGATTACCATCCACAAAAGAATGCATCAATACCGAATTTATTGTCCTCAATGCAATGTTCCACTCTACCCTCCGACAGAAATTACTGGCCACAAAATACGCACTTATCATTAACTTCATGTTTGAAACACAGAAATATATTCTTACCGAGAATGTATCTCTTTCTATTTCTGCCAGACACAATTCGATTTTTTGGGGATTCTCACATTTCTGCTTCTTTGTCAGCATTGACGCAATCTGCATATTGCCGTCTGAAATAAATGACAACTTTTACTCAAGTGCAGACATTGTATACATTTTAATTTGACACAAAAATATTCTACTCATTTCAGTAGGAATAATGTCTGGGTAACAGCCTATATAATTATATAATTTATTTTACCGGAGAATGCATCAGCAACGGTTATCATAGTGTCTGTATCATTCAGATTGATTGTCCTTGTCACTGATTTCTTTGCATCGCAATCACTGTTTGTGGCATTTCCTGACTCCGATTTATTGAAGGTTAAGTGATCTGGATGCTGCTCAATTATCTTATCACTGCAAGTGGGTAAATCCACAAGTATTTTCGATCCATCTCTTCGAGTAGCAGACACAAACCTTCCACTCTTGAACATTACGAGGTACACATCAAAACTGTCTATATTTATGTCATGCGATTTCCATAAAAAGTCTTGCAGGAGGACAACACATGACAAATTCAGCATTTCACATAATATGAGTATTGTTATGTCGAGGCCGCTTGTCTTCATGGAACTCATCGCTGCTATGAAGTCGTGCATACTGATGCCACGTTTAGTCAAATTGAGCTCGTGACGTTCCTGTTGAAATATGACATACATTCAATCCGTAACTGACAACAGAATTTATTGATCTATCCCTGCATCAAAGAGCCATATGAACAGAATTCATTAATCTAACTTTGGCACAACCACTTATCTGAATGGAAATTTAAGGGAAATATCTCACCTCCAAATCATCCTCGTTTTCCCGAACGTACTCAAGAAAAATTTTCCTCACATCAGGTGCCGTGGCATGTGTGAATTTCTCCAGGACAATTTGATGTAAGAAGCTCTCGAATATGTCGTTCACAGCTGAGTATGTCTGCAGATTGAATTTATTTGAAATTAATAAAGGATGAAATGTGACATTCCAATATGCAGAATTTACTGACTAACAACTATACCTATGGCAATAATATAAGTAATGTAATGAACTCACTATATTCAGAGTACGCTGAAAAGCCTGCAGAAACCACACGCAGTTACTTTTGTCCGGATCAGACTTGGGTCTCATCAGTGGTGTTGCAACTTGATAATTTATTTCTGCAAGTATACAATTCATCGCCTTGATATAATTACCAGTTATACTACAAGTTACATTTATTCATGGGCAAAATAAATTTCTGATAATTCCACTGCATTTACCATCAAATTTCTCTGAGTCCTCTATCTTTATTTTCGGATCTGCCCGACTTGTAGTAACAATAACATCAACTTCAGTCCCCTCTCCTGTGCTGTCTTTACACTGTTTGAGAAGATCATTAATATTTGCTCCAGTTACAACAGGAGACAAGTAACCTTTAGTATGAATATTCTGTACAGTAGGTGTTCTTCGAGTTTGGCCCCTTTTCTTTAGATACACTTTTTTCTTCTTCTGTTTTGTGACTACGACATCCAATTCTGTGTCCGATATTGTGTGACTTCTGGAATGCATTTCCCTGTAACCTCCACTGGGATCATCTGTTCTGACATCGCTGGTTAAAGACGTGTCACTGCGGCAGTCGCTACTTTCCCAAACCTGTTCAAATTTCATTGCATTAGTGACCAACAATACACCGAATTCATTGCCCACGTTGCATGCTACTACCGCACTATTCAGAATTTATTGACCACCCAACAGACAAAAATCACTGACCAAAACAAAACAAAATACAAAACCCAGTGACCAACATACCAAATTTACTGTCCTTCATAAGTAAACATATACACATCGCTGTAAACAAACCATAACATGTCCGAATCCAAAACCACCAAACAGAATTTATTCTCCCGCCATTTACCTAAGGCCAAATCTGACACATACCCACCAAGTTTACGGCCATGTGTAACCCAACTCAATACATATATAACATATTTCTCCATGTAGCTCGGATGATTTATTATTAATTATTATACAAATGAGACTAATTCAGTTATTTATTGTGTACATTATTCTGTACGTATGCTTTTATCATGACGGCGAATTTCTTACATTTTCGCTCACATCCTAACACACATCTATATATAAAAATTATGCAATGACAACATTAACCACTCATTTTACAGTATTCTATGCTTACTTACCTCCGTATCTGACCGACCAGTATCCTCTTCATCCATCATTAATTGTAGAAAAATATCAAATGCAACTTATGACGTTCACACTGTCCTGACAAAATGGCAGCCTGTTTACAGTCAATGCGCATGTCCGAATTTATTGTTTACCTCGCAACGCGCAGAATTTATTGAACTTCCTGCAGGGTGTAACAACATTTTCCCTGCAAAATAAAAGTGTGTATTTCTCACCTGCGTCACTTTCCTGGTGATCACTGAGTTCGTCCTGGCTTGAATGGAGTTTTGCTTGAATTGGATTCCTTGTTTTTCCAATCTCTGGTTCCGACGACGGCTCTCCGAAATCGCTGGTGTTGCCATCGTTGTCTGCTTTTCCAATGGATGTATGCTTTTCATCATTTTTCTTGGATTTTGTTACTAAATCTTCCTCATCCATTCCCAGAACGATGGCTTTTACTTTGGATTCATCATTGCTGCTGTCATTGCTGTCATTACTGCTACTTTCAGTCAGAATGTCTTTCATAATTTCACCATTTTCATTCCAAAACGCATCGTATGTTCGTTTCGTCTTAGTTTCTTTCTCCTTCTGTTGCACCTGGGCTGATCGGAGTTTCTGTGCATACTGTGTCCTCGGCGGATTAAGTTTTCTGGCAGCGATGTCCTTCTGAAACCGCATCCGCGTAACAACTCCCTCTTTCTGTTGTGAATCTGGAGCTAGTTTCCATTTTCTTTTAGTCATTTCTTTCGAACTTTTGTCTTTGGGACTTTCATCCTCAACGCCTTCAGTCTTTCTCTTGATTGGCTTGGATTTTATTTGCTTTGGATCTTTGGCCGTAATTTTTGTTTCTTTTTCAGGACTTAATTGAGACGATTGTTGTTGTTGTTCGGAAGATGTTGGCGTTGTCATCTCTTCTGGTGTGGGTAAAGTTGACTGATCCACTGCTGCTAATGTTTTCGGAATAAATTTAGACGGCAGTTCTGGATTGCTCCCAACCTGGTTCGGTACTTGAATTCGGTCGATCACAACTCTTGCAGTTGGCAACTTGACTACCGTCTGTTTCTGCGTATCTGCAAGAGACATAACAGGTCCACTTTTGTGCTTTTTTGCTTGAGATTCAAGAGCCCTGAAGTGAGCATCTTGTTCTTTTATAGCTATTTGAAGTAGGGGTCTTTTTCCACATCCAGTTTCAGCTGTTTTTAGTTGTTGCCGTGATCCTGTAAGTTGTTGATGCCCAAACGTTCCAACTGTTTGCTGATGGTGCAGTTCCACAATTTTATTCAGAGCAATGGGTTTCAAACTCGACAGATTTTGTGGTGTCGTGAATCTCGGCTGCTGTTGTTGATGTTGTTGCAGTTGGAAGAGCTGTTGATTATGTAACCGTTGCTGTTGACTTGATTGGGAAAATTGATGACGATGTTGTTGTTGGTGTTGTTGTTGATGCTGGATTTGTATTTTTGGTTGCTCAAATTGTTTCAGTTCTTTGTTAGTTTGCTGATATTGTGTTAATAGTGCTTGATTCAAGATGGATTTTGGCCGCTTGGAAATTGATTTTGGAGAAACAACGATTTGATTTGTTTTCGTGACAGCTTGCTGTGGTTCTACATTGGGTATTTGTGGCTGCGGTACAATCACCACCTGAAGGTTTGATGCTGAAGCCAAAAATGGTGGCGCATCCTCTGCTTGTTTCATTCGGAGCAAAGATTGTCGCTGTGCGGTGGGAGTTGGTGGCTGCAGTACACTTATGGTCCGAGAAGCTGACATTGGGGGAAAAGATGGTGCCGCACCATCTACTACTTTCACTCTCAGGAACGTTTGTGTCTTCTGGGCATTGGGAGTTTTTGGCTGCTGGATACTGAGGATCTGAGAAGCTGATGTCGTGGAATAAGGTGGTGGTGGGCGCTCTACTTCTGTCATTCTCACCAAAGTTTGTGGTTTTTGCACAACGGGAGTTTGTGACGGAAGAACACTAATGGCCTGAGAAACCGATGTTGTAGAATAAGGTGGTGGCGCATCCTCTACTTCCTTCCTTCTCATCGGAATTCCTGGCTTCTGTACACTGCGAGCTTGTGGTTGCTGTGCACTGATGATCTGAGGAGCTGATGTTGTATGATAAGATGGTGGCGCACTATCTACTTCTTTCCTTCTCACTGTAGTTTGTTGCTGTACAGTAGAAGTTTCTGGCTGTGATACACTTATGATATCAGATGTTGATGTTGTTTGAAAAGATGATTGTACCTCTTCTGTTTGGTTCATTTTCTCTGGAGTTTGTGGCTGCCCCGCACTGGGAGGTTGTGGTTGTGGTACATTGGTGATCGGAGAAGCCGAGGTTGTGAGAAAAGTTGATGGTACATCCTCTGTTTCTTTCATTCTCACCACCGTTTCTGTCTGAGGTACGTTCATGATCATAGAGTCTAATATTGCAGAGAAAGATGATGGTGCATCTGGTGTTTGATGTATTTTCATCACAGGTTTTTGCTCTGTGATCGGATGAACTGATGTTGCAGGAAAAGGCCGTGGTACATCTTCAGAGTCACTTGTCTGAGTTGCAGCATTATTACTTCCACTTGGTATCTGTTTCAGGGATTTTATTCGCTCGACTTTCGCGCCTGGTATATTATCTTGAGCTGTTTCACCATCTGAAACTTGTTCTGGAGCTCCTTGTGTCTGTAATTCAGACTGCATTGGAGTGTCTGTCGCCTTACTCGGGTGGAGTCTCGTGCTCACAACTTGGTCCTGCGTCATAGTCTCCAATTGCATTGTGTTTGTGGGGGATTTTAGCGTAGTGTCTGGTTCATCAAGAATTTCCTTTATTGAATTTCCCTGTGATTGTCGACGTGTCGTTTTTATTCCTTCTGATGTGTGTGGTTGTGTGACAGTTTGGTTCTCCATCAAAGAATAGACAGGAGGACTTGTTGCTTCTGCGTCCAGTACAATGGGCAACTCACTGGTTGAACCTGGAGCGTTAACATTTGATACGGAAGAAGTACTCTGAGTTGATATCACACCAGATTCTTCGACTTCATTGTGCATCCCAGCTGCTTCAGCCGGCGACGTTTTTAGTTTTTTAGCCGGAGATTCGTCTTCAGTTATACTTTCGCCAGTGTCAATTGTTTCGATGTTTCTCTTAGCGTTTCCTTGTGAAGAAGCACTCTCGCCATTCACGTGTGAAGTCAGTTCCTCTTGATTTTGTTGATGTGATGTCTGTCGAGACATCAGCTCACCGCTTTCCTCTTCCACTTGGTCACTGTCGGTAATTTTTGGTGACGTGGCTAATTTGAGCGATTCTGCGTTCAGCTCCTTTTCTAGGCTTTTATTTAGCGATTCGTTCTTCAATCCGGTACTACTTCCAACTTGCATTTCTTGTCGAGATTCAGATGACGATTCCGGCTGACCTGAAGTTGATTCTTCGTTACGGGGTCGTTGATCATTCAATACCGATCGTTCTTTTTGGTGTTGGTGATAATTTTGTAACAAACGTGAAAAGAACCCAAATTCCCCACTGTTCACATTTTCATCAGTAGTTTTACTCGTGTTTGCTGCATTTTCCGGACCACGATCGACTGATGCTTCATTCAATTCATTTTCTGTATCCAACGATTTCAAAAGTTCGGCTATAGGAAACGGGAACCTAGTCCTTCGTAAACTCTGATGATTTTGTAGTCTCTTGATGTATGCTTGCAACAAATATTGTTGAACCAGGAATTCTGATGTTTCGTCATCTTCCATAACATCATTGATATTAGGAGCTAGTTGTTTAGTTTTCGTAGCTATGTTTCCGCTGCTGGTAGTTTGATCTCCGATACCTGGAAGTACAATACTGTCAGGACTTTCAGTACTTGCTTTTGCTGGTGTAGATTCTGTGCTTGTGCTCACGCGAGTATCCATTTGTTCTTGTTCTTGACGAACCACGGCCTTTTCTGGAAATTGTTCGTTCGTATTATTGTTGTTATCTTGACTTGTGGCTTGATATCCCGGACCTAAATTAGTCACAGGTGCAGCCGACTTTGTTGGGGAATTTTGCGCTATGCTACTTTGTACGCTACTTGGATTATTGTCAGGCGCACCTGAAGTATTTGCATCGACTTCAGGTTGTGTTTCATTTCCATCCTTCTTATCTGTTTCATCTTCAGGTTTTACGTCTATATTTTTCTCGGGAAAATTTGTCTCGGTTTGGTCGGTAACTGCGTAAGCAGGTACAGATTTTTGCTTCGCAGACAAATCAATGGGAGCTAAAGAGTAATTAATTGGTGCTTCAGTACTTGGAATTTCACTCAGTGGAACACTAGCTGCCCAGTAACCAGGCCAAAAAGGATCATCGTCGAGAATATTGAATTGTTGCTGATCTTCAGTCGTCTCTTGAGGACACTGGGGAATGGCGTTGCTTTGAGCAGAGCTGTGGACACTCACTGGATTTCCCGGAGGGTAATCTTTAGGGTCAATGTGTGCGTCCACCGGGATGGCAGTAATGGAGATTTGTGACATTGGTTGGGAAGGTTGTCCGATGAGAACATTAGGAACTTTTTGGCTATCCCCTGTGGGATTTGATTGAGCTGCCAATAGTGCCTGGCCATCTCCTGTAGAATTTGGTGGTGCTGCTGGGTCACCTCCCGTAGATGGTGCTGATAATAGCGATGTGCCACCTTCTGTAGAATTTGGTGTTGCTGGTAATAGTCTTGGACTATTTATTGTGTGATCTAGTGGTGCTAGATGAAGTGCTGGGCTACTTACTGTGGGATTTGATTGTGCTGGAAGAAGCACTTGACCTCCTGTTGGATTTGGCACTGCAAGACTATCTCCTGTGTGATTTGGCGGTACTGGAAGAAGTGCTGGGCTACCAACTGTGGGAGTTGTTGGTGCTGTTGGGTTTGGTGCTACAGGTAATAACCCTGGATTACCCCCTGAGGGATTTGATTGTGTTGGTAATAGTCCTGGACTACCAACTGGGGGATCTGACTGTGCTTGTAAAAGCCCTGGATTGCCTCCTGCAGGATTTGGTGTTGTTGGACTGTTTGACATGGGATTTAGCGCTGCTGGAGATAGGGCCTGACCTCCCGTGGTCTTTGATGGTGCTAGCAATAATCCCGAACTATCTCCTGTAGAATTGGGTTGTGCTGGTGGCAGTGCTTGACCCTGGAATTAGTGGATAGTTTTCAGCAAAATGTATAAAATCTAAAATTCTATCTTTCACTCTGAATTTCATAGTATACTGTTATATCCGGATTCCAGAGTCTATTCAGAATTAAATTTAATAAATTTGTGTGAAAAGAAAGAAACTAGTTGTTGTTCAATTTAAAAGTTTTATTTCTTCATCACACAATCCTAAGTACAAGTTCTCTCTAAGCTGTACACACATCAACTACCCAGAGCAGCTGCAGGCTCCTTTCTTTTGTTGAAGCTGCAACATACTCCTGATAAAGCTGCTGACCTCTGCAGCTTAAACCTTGAACTATCAACAACTACAGACAAATATCAGTACATGTAGGATTTATTTGGCTAATATAACAATACTGCACGGAACAAGAGACACATTTTGGACCCCATTCCGCACTTACGAATTTTGCGTAAAGAATGGAACCAACGTTTTAAATGACTAGTCACTACATATCGCCCAGAGTGATTTCGCATCCTTCTGGTTTGGAAATAGCCTTTTTGATCTCAGATAGTTACTTACTTGATGTACTGGTAAACCACTCATTGTAAGTTGCTGCTGAAGACAATTTATTTGCTTTGACAACGTTTCTATCATTTTGTCCTGGAAGAAATACAACCATCTTTATTAGTTTTGACTTTAATTTAATCGTACCCTACTGGGAACGATACCGTAACGTTTTGTAGTGTGATAAGCTTCTGGTTGGTGGAGTGGAATGTTTTCGTCATGGTTCATTCAAATAGCTTGTTTATCATTTTGGTAAGATTTTACGCAAGGCAGTTATGTTCGTGTTTGCAGACATTAAGGGTACAGACAACTCTGGCAACAGACTGACGATTAACGTGCCTTTTCTTGGAAATATGCAAATTTTGATTTGCGGAAGAAGCTCTTTGTAAAAGGATTTTCATTACTTTTTTAACTGTTAATTGATTCAAAGGCCATTTGAAACCTAGAACAACCGGGTCTGACATTTCTTTTTGAATGGGGTTTTTCTTTCAACTGACAATCCTTTTCCTGACAATAGAAAGTCAATAGAAAGTCGGGCAACTCAGCACAAGTAATGATTTGGAAACATAATCGATTGTGCACGAAAGATGTGACGTTGTTCAAATCATTTGGAGATGTTTCACAAAGAGATATACACTGATGCAATGGGCACAGGCTATCTGGAGTGGATGATAAATGAATTTAAATTTATGTAAACATTGATGACCACCAAACACAGCCCAAAAAGATAAAACTTCCAGTACCAAAAACTTGAAACTTGATTAACTTGATTAATCTGAATTGAAAAACATCAGAATAACAATTGTATTCGACCATGCTTTTGACAGAGTGTTAGATGATACATTCACTTTAATTATTAAAGCGTGCTTTTTAAATGACAAGGCTATAGTATTGCTTACCCTTTCTCTCATCTGATCTCGTAATCCCAGAAGAAGATTCTGTGTCGACAAATCCATGCTGCTTCCACCTCTTTTATTCTTTACGATTGTCTACAGTTAATTATATTATGTGCATTAATAATGAAACTGTTTTAATTCCCGTAGTCTAACAGGTCCCTAAAAGCATCATATTCAAGATCTAAATAGTTCAGGTTACGGTATATTACATGTCCTCAAACGAAGCATTGTTACGCAGGTCTAAACATTGTCTGACCGTGTCTTTTGCAAAAAAGCCCCAAGATTTAGAGTGTGACGGGTGAAGATGATCATGGACAGTAAAAACTTTGCACCAGGTTTGTCCCTGATGCGAGATATATTTGTGTAGGTCAATGGCCAAGACACCATTGGAAGAGCCCCGATAAGAAGATGAATAAATACATTGAAAGTTAGTTATTTGGTAAATAAATGTATGCCAAGCAATGTGAGGCTAAATTTTTTCGAACTTTTTTCAATTCACAATTGACTGAATATGAACAAAATTGGACAGATTTATATTGAAAAGTTTGGGAACTATATAGGATTACTTTCCTAAAAATAATAGGAAAGCTCTTTTGACATAGGACATAAAATTGAAAACAAGGCACACTTTTGCTCAAATAAAGGACAATAAAGCACTTCCCAGGAAAAAACACAATAAAGAATGCTATGATCCCTGGACCTTTAATTCTGATTGCTACACCTGCTTGATGACTGGATTTAAGCAGATAACAATACCGTCCAAGCCCTTAACACCTTGGCAGTTTTATGAAAATTAGGCCTACTTTAATCTTCAGTCATTGGTTAGAATTTGTTTACATGAGAATGTTGTCATGACGTTATTTACATGCCACCAATTAGGTGAACGATGCAACGTCATTTCACTTGGAATTGTTATCAAAGACAATCTTTACGCAATGACTTCCAATATGCTTCATCAAGAAGAAGTAAGGATTTCATGAATGTCCAAAAATCCCTTGAAACCGGAAACACAATCTGAGTTTTAAAATCAGTACTGTTGTAAATTTACATCAAAACCAAGTTCCTTTACCAGTAATGGCATCTATATAACAGTTACACAATGTTCATCAAATGAATTGCATAAATATTGAATATTGTTTTGACCTCTTTCACAGAAGTGCTCGATCGAAGACCTGCATGTAACGTTTCATGAAAAGGAAGGAATTTTTGTTGAGGGTCCGTTTACAATGAGCGTTGGCGATCGCGTTATCATTAGCGGACATCGCTAAGAATGAGTTTCATACCCATTCCTTAGCAATGTCCACTAAGAAATTTTGCATCACCATCGCTAACGCCATCGCTAAGAGGTCAGTCAAGTTTTTCACAAACACACAAAGTTGGCAATGTTGGCATTATTGCCAACTTTGTGTTCCGAATCCTACATCTTCACAATTTTCACCTTTATTATCACCCATTGACATTAGTAAATATGAAATTAGAAATTAAGGGGTATACAAGGATTATATTTCATGGATACAAATTTGATAAGGTGATTTGATTTTTAATGGCAGAGCTAAAACAAAGTTGGCAATGTTGGCATTCTTGTATTGCAGAGAGTTTGTGAAAAACTCTAGTGTAAACGGAACCTTAGGACAACATTTTCGCAACACATGCATTCTGCACTAATCACTGGTAATATTGAACGATAGACAATCACATATACCATGTAATTGCAAATTAAATATGACAATTTTCGTGTTAAGATACTACGAACAGTTGATACATATCCTAGTCCAGCAAAGTTTGACGAAGTTGTCAATAATAGCATCAAAGGCTTTCCTATTTGATAACAATTATGATACAATGCATCAGTAAATAAGGCTTTGTTCAAAAGTGCTCAACTGATGAGTAAAATTATTTTTATTAAACCACTCCATTATTTAAAGTTTCGTCTCTAGACGAATAATTCTTCTTTCAAAAGACATACTTTTGCTGAACAGTAGTAAAGCAGTGCTAATCTTTGAGGCATGACTCCATCACTTTGTGTGTCAGAGGTCTCCATGCTCATTGAATTCGGAATCTCATGGTTACGGTACCTTGTTTTTGGAACTGGATAAAATAGAGAATTGAGAAAAAATCTAAATATCTCGATTAGGAAAAGGTGTCAGTTCCCATGCACCTTTTTCAAGCAAATTTTTTTAAACAAAAGTATAACGTTTCACTTTTTTTCCATTTCAGGATGTTGACCGCAGATATTTCAAACAAACATCTGTGTCTATCGTCATATTACAAATTATCTGCCTCATCTAAAATAGTTTTCTGCAGTAAAAATCCACTGATTGGTGCTGGGGGAATATTTTGTCACATTTTTTGTTCCAAAATTTGGAGAAACGGGGATTGTTCACACAGGTTGGCGACAGCACTCTCGTACAATGCGTAATGATGTTAGTAGGGCATTCTGTAGCAGAGTAGTTAGCAGCTGGTGGTGTGATGTTTACTTTCCTCTGAAAAGCAGCTGGTATGTATCGGTAGGTCTATGGGTTTTTCTGAATAATGGAAAAAGTCCGACACGAAGATTTGTAGTTTGCACTTTGAAAGATTTGCTTTTAGCTTAAATTAAGTGTGCCTTGTCATCATTCCAAAGTGGGGTGAGCCAAGTAAAGTGAGCCGATTTGCTTCAAGGACGACATGCTTCAGTGACCAGTGGGGTTGTCGACAAAGTGTAAATGTTTAGTTTTGTAATAACAACCAGAACATGAAAGGTCTGTTATTTATTTCCAAAACAATACTTATTTGGTCTCGGCATCATTACGTGTAGATGATGAAATAGAGAAAACACGACTATGAGTGTATTATCATCCTAGAAAACCCACAATGAGTGTAGCGAAGAGTGGTATTTTGGATGATAATACATGAATAGAAGTTTTTTGTCTATTTTAATAATACGACCATTGATTATTTGACTATTTTATAGTTTGAACAAAAGTTGAGTTTTTTCATTGTTGGGTTGAGCTATTTCAATGAAAGTTCATTGAGGGCAAGGGGGACTCTGGGCCATTGTTGTGTACAAATTTCATTGTGCTACAACCAGGCATTGGCACCCTTTGAGCACTGTGAAGTTGGCCACCAGAGTAGAACAATAAGACGGGGAGAGCCACTGAGTGACACGGAGAGAGCAGTGGCCTTCCCGGCCTCATTGCTTGGTTGGCAGCCTAACCGTATGCATCTCTCTGATGTTCGAAATATTGACAATCTTGGATTAATTTTCGTACTATGAAGGATTGCTTGGATCTGTCTTAAATTTTTACTGTATGATGTCTGGATACCTGTCTGTCTGTGTGCAAAAGGATTAGTTTGTATGTTGGTTCTTTCACCCAGATTTTTTGGATTAAAGTTGGTGTAAATCATGAAAATTGGAATTAGCAGTGCGGTTATATTCTTCAACAAGGAAGCCAGTTGGCTTCATGCAGAGCTGTTTGGTCATTTCCATGTGGACATGACACGTGGAAATGATGTCATTTCCAATCAAGCAACTGTTGCCAGGGGTGTAAACGACGGGACACGACGAAAAGTCAAGATTTCTAGGCTAATTTCCAGGCAAGCCACTGTCACCGGGGGTGTAAACAACGTCGT